>ML266149.1:0-17313 GCA_005239495.1 Nicotiana undulata | reverse complement strand
CGATTCGCATGTTGCATATGCGATCGCATTCGGCCATTGCTCCCCTATTTTCTCTTCTTTACTGTCTTTTGCTCAATTTCACTCCAATTTGACCTTAACCACCTCGTGGCATCATTTTCCTGCAAATAGAGCAATTATACACTGATAGTAACCTCAAATATCCATTGAGCAACACAAAATCTACTGAAAAGAGGCCAAAATGAGTGGTAAAATTGCCACTCATCAGTGACTCCGAAGCCTGCGAACGCAACAACATGTTACCTTGAGTCTCCCCGTTAATGATCCGCGCAACTACTAACAATAATTACCTGGATCTGCACACAAAAATACGCAGAAGTGTAGTATGAGCACACCACAGCGGTGCCTAGTAAGTATCAAGACTAACCTCGGTGGAGTAGTGACGAGAACTAGTCAAGACACCCACAGGTCTAATAAATTAAAAATATATACGTATAAGAATGACATGACATGACCCCTGTCTAATGGCTACACCATATAATTATCAACATAACAAAGTACAAAGCGGAAGGAAGATACAACAAATAACATAGAACATCGTAGTATTACACAAAAGAAAGGACGGGGGTGCAAATCAAGAGCGGAAACCAAAACACAGTAACTCAACACTGCAATAATTTCCCCCTCAAGCCTTAGTCCACAACTCCTACAATTTAGCCAATTATCCGAGTGAAACCTTTAAATCGTAAGTTTATATTGAAAGCTTTTTTAAAAATGTAATCATTTCATTTTGAGTAAAGTCTCCTTCGAATTACACTTCCCACAGCGATATAAAAATAAACTGTACAGAACGAAAAGCGCAAACACAAATTCCTTTCAATAAAAGCTTCTCAAATGTACCTTTCTAGTAAATGTTTTTCAAACATAGCTTCTTTCAAATAAATGCTTTTAAACTTTACTTTTCAATAATTGCCTTTCAGACGTAGTTTCCATAGAACATTTTCACGACATCACCCTTCGTGCTTTTACTCTCGTCCTCCCCATAGAAATCGACCGATATGACACGTAAATTAAGCAAATTAAACAAGTAATGGACATGGACAGGGCAACAACAATGAGATAAAGTTCAAGTACAGGACAATAATAACGAGTCACACCAAATATGTAAGTACGACAATAACATCTCAAAGTAAGGGCACACGTATACACGGGGAAACAAATATCACATCATAATGCATGTCCCTCGTCCTTACCTGCACGGAAACACCCTTCGTACCATGAACTCACTCATATTGTTACGCACGACATCACCCTTCGTGCTTTTACTCTCAATAATATGTCACGACATCACCCTTCGTGCTTTTACTCTCAATAATATGGCACGGCATCACCCTTCGTGCTTTTACTCTCAATAATATGTCACGACATCACCCTTCGTGCTTTTACTCTCAATAATATGGCACGGCATCACCCTTCGTGCTTTTACTTTCAATAATGGAACGGCATCACCCTTCGTGCTTTTAATTTCAATAACATGGCACGACATCAACCTTCGTGATTTACACTCTTTCCTCACATGATAATGAATATAAACAATGGCACGACATCACCCTTCATGCTTTACACTCTTTCCTCACATGATAATGAATATAAACAATGGCACGACATCACCCTTCGTGCTTTACACTCTTTCCTCACATGATAATGAATATAAACAATGGCACGACATCACCCTTCGTGCTTTACACTCTTTCCTCACATGATAATGAATATAAAAATGACATGTCATCACCCTTCGTGCTTTACACTCTTTCCTCACATGATAATGAATATAAACAATGGCACGGCATCACCCTTCGTGCTTTACAACTCTTTCTCACCCAAACAAATGAAATGATAGCATTTAGACAAGGGAATCAACATCATAAACAATAATAGAATCCATATTGTCCCGGGGAGTCAACAATGGAAACAATATCATCCCGGAAAGGGAAACAACTATAACCAATCTCACTTAAACAATTAGCTTCACGGAATAAACTCAGTCTGAACAATGCTCAGTAATAGGCACACCAAGGAAATACCATCAACACGGATGATTATAAACTTAACCAAAGTATAACTTAAGGGAAAATCATATAATTCACAATGTACGACTCACGAGCATGCTTGACACCAACATATAGATATTCCAATTTCTGCTAAACATTTATAGGGCGAGATTATACTAGTTCTAGTCAAATATGCAGTTTATGAAGGAAGATAAGGCACAACGGTAGGAAGGATAAAGTCTTCATTTAAATAAATTAAGATCAAATAATAGACAAGGAACACTAAGAAATTAATTTCTAATTTGAACCGGAAGAAACGAAACTAGCAATCAGGAACTCAAATGTAACAATTACAACTTCATACACGGGGAATATAAGGACCTACGAATCCTAAAAGGCCAACCTATTTTCAAATAAGTCCGAGTACGCGCTCTTCACTTCGCGTACACGGGCTACAATCAACATAGAAGACTCAATCCTAAGGGGTAGTTCCACCACACAAGGTTAGGCAAGATACTTACCTCGAAGACAAAAATACGGTACTCCAAAATGAACTTCTCGGGCGAAAAGACCTCCGGACGGCTCAAAACCAACTAAAGCAACTTCAAAGTACACATAAAACGTATAAGGAACTATTCTGAATAATAAAGTTTCAATCTTTACAAAATTATAAAAATCGACCCCCGTGACCGCACCTCGGAACCCGACAAAATTTACAAAAAACCGAATACCCATTCTAGTACAAGTTCAGGCATACAAATTTTATCCAATTTCGATACCATTTGGTCCCTCATATTATTATTTTTCAATTTATAAGTTTTCTTTCAAAACCCACATCTTTCTCAACTAAAACTACAATTTAAATGATAAAATCAAGAACAAATTCATGGAATATATTTAATTCTAATGGAAGAACACTTACGCATTCGATTTGTGTGAAAAACCCTCAAAGAATCGCCAAGAACCGAGCTCCAGAAGTCAAAATATGATAAAAATGGTGAAACCCTCGATTTTGAAAACTTATATTATGTCCAGGCATTTTGTGCAACGCGAATGCGGAGAAAGGGATGCGTTCGCGAAGAAGGGAAGGTGAGTCAGCCCAGTTGTTCATTGCGAGTGCAACACTGTGTACGCGAACACGAAGAAGAGGAACAGGGATCTACGTGAACGCGTAGGAAGAGATGCGAACGCGTAGAAGGAGCTAAGGCTGCCCAGGAAATAAACCTCTTCGCGAACGCAACATGATGAGTGCGAATGCGATTAACAAGAGATCAGGGCTTATGCGAACGCAGGAGGGGTATGCGAACGCGAAGAAGGGGAAATTGGGCTGCCCAGAAAAGACCCTTCGTGAACGCGTTCGAGAAGACGTGAACGCGGAGAAGGAAATCAGCTGACAGATAACAGTAGTGACAAATAGGAGAAAAATGACCCGAAGCCTATCCGAATCACACCCGGGGCCCCGTCTAACCACTCAAAAAGTCATATAACCTAACACAAACTCGCTCTTGGTTTCAAAACACACAAAACAACACCAAAACGATGAATCAAACCAAAAATCAAACTTATAAGTTTTCAAAACTTCAAATATCAAAACTCGTGCCGAAACCTATCAATTCAACCCGGAATGATGTGAAATTTTGCAGACAAATCATAAATGACATAACGGACCTATAGCCACTCTCGAAATTCCTTTCTGAGCCCGATATCAAAATTTCACCTATCCGCAGAAATCGCTGAAATTCTAACTTTCGCCAAAATACCTCAAATTACTCTACGGATCTCCAAAACCAATTTCGGACGCGCGTCTAAGTCTGAAATCACCATACGAAGCTGTTGGCATTAATCAAAACTCATTCCGAGGTCTTTTACACAAAACTCAAACCTTCCGTCAATTTCCATCACCTAAGCTTCAAAAATTGAAAATTCTTTCCCAATTCGACTCCGGATTATCCGGTAACTGAATCCAACCACGCACGCAGGTCAGTATACCCAATGTGAAGCTATTCATGACCTTACATCACCGAACTAAGTTTAATTTCTCAAAACGACCGATCATGTCGTTACAATTACACTGCTCGTGGATCTTACATGCGCCGAAGGCAATATAATTAAGCACATCAAGCAAGAAAATACAGGATTTGTCAAGAAAGCAAGTACTCAAGAAATGTCAACTTCTATTTAAATGTCACAAAGATATTTGTTCACTCTATTAGGTTCTATTTACCAATTAGATATGATCTAAGTAAGTTAATTTCACAATAAAGTTTCAAGTATAACAAATAAGCGTGCTTTTTGGGTCCTAGGCTACCGGACTTAAGCATGATATTAGCTATGCACGGACTCTCGTCACCTCATGCGTACGTAGCCCGCACAATTAATAGCACATGATTGGTTACGTCACCTATGGGGACAAATTCCTTCTTACAAGGTTTGAAAGGAGACTTACCTCGTTTCGAGCCTACTTCCAACTCAAGAATGCGCCCGAACCTTTGAATTCGTCTCCCTAACAACTCGAAACTAACCAAACATCACATAAACTAATCAATCTATGTTCAAAAGTTCACAATTCCCCCATTTAAATGAATCCGGTTTGCAAGATTCGTAAAATTCACCCCCAGGTCCACATGCTCGGATTTCGGAAATTCTTAAGGGAGTTACCCTTAACCTTAGGATCAATAATATTTGATTTTTACTAGATTCCATAACAAATTTCGTGGTTAAATCTTGTTTTTACCAAAACTCTAGGTTTTACTCTGAACCTATAATATTCACTAATCTTTGTGTGTAAATCTGCCCAAAACCAAGTATTAAACTTACATTAAGTAGGAATAACTTACCTCACAAATGCTTAGTTGAAATCCCTCCTTTGGAACCTCCTAAATCGCCCAAGGATGTAATAAATGCCCTAAAATATGACTAAGTCCTGATTTTAAAACAACATTACTGCCTCCGGTCCTTTCGCACCTGCGGCGTGTGGACCGCACATGCGGTCTCGCTTCTGCGGACCATCGTCCGCATCTACGAAAAGGAGAAGGGCTGGCAGGGATCGCACCTGCGAAAGGGTGCCCGCACCTGCGGCACCACTTCTGCGGAAAAGGACCGCATCTGCAGAACTGGGCATCCGCTCAATGGCCGCATCTACGAGGGGTTGACCGCTTCTACGGTCTCGCACCTGCGGCTGGCCAACCGCAGGTGCGGTCGCACCAGATCTGGTGCACCAGCAACTCATTTTGAGCTTGGACTCGCTTCACGTGACGTCTGAATGGCATCCGGGGCCCCCGAGGCCCCGTCCAAACATACCAACAAGTTCTAAATCATAAAACGGAATCGCTCGAACCTTCAGAACGTCCGAAATAACATTAAATCTAAGAATCATACCCTAAAACCAACTAAATCCAACTTATGAACTTTGAGTTCTTAAATCTACTTCCAACACGCCGAAACATACTTATACTACTCGAAATGATATCAAATTTTGCATGCTAGTCATAAATAACATTACAGAACTATTCCCGGTCTCTAAATTCCGTTAGGACCTCGATATCACCAAAACACGTTCCAAACCTCAATTTTTGAACTTCAAGAATCATATTTCACCATTTGGTGCTGAAACGCTCCCGGGTCATCCAAAACTCGTTCCGAACATACGCCTAAGTTCGAAATCATCATACGAACCTATTGGAACCTTCAAATCCCGATTCTGAGGTTGTTTACTAAAAATGTTGACCGAAGTCAAACTTGACCTTTAAGGCCAACCTTAAGGAACCAAGTGTTTCAATTCCAACTCAAACTCTTTCAAATCCCGAACCAACCACCCCTACAAGTCATAAATTAGTAAAAGAAAGTACGTTAAGTTTTACTTAGGGGCACGAGGTTATAAAAAGTAAAACGGCCGGTCGGATCGTTACATTGATAGTGACAATGTAAAGTTTAACGAATGACTAATGTTGAACTAATATTTACAATAAAAAACTTAGTATAAAAATTGTAGCGAGACGTTTTCATTTGTTATATTGAATGTAAGAAAGAAATAAATGACAATTCATTTATAATCTTGTTGCTTCTACAATTTAACCTTATTGCTTAAAATTTATTTTTTCACTGATTTGAATCTTTATTTTTACTATAATTTATTGTGCTATATTTTATGATTTCTTTCACTGTCGATACTTATCTTACAAAAATAAAAATTTATGTACTTTAAGTGTTTTGTCAATTTAACAAATAATTTATCTTATATGATACATTTGTAAAATAATTGAAAGATTCGTTTACTAATTAATTAATTCAATGACTTAATTATTTGTTCTCAACATTAGAAAAAAAAAACATAACTTTTATTAATTCAAATTTTGAACATTTTCTCATTCGAATTCTTAAATATTTGAGAATAATTACAATTTTTCCACTAAGAGTTTGATTTACAAATAGTAAGGAAAATCATATGTTTTTGAATCTTTATGTTTTGAGAATTCGTTGTGTGTTTGACTTCTACAGAATTTTGCTAACTCACGTTTTGCATAATAAATAATATTATAGGAATAGTTCACTACAACTCTAATATTAATGGGCTTTAAATAAGAAAAAAATTAATAATAACATTTTAGTTGATTTTAAAGTCCTAAAATTAGAAAAATAATTAAACGACTATTCTATCTAGTATAAAATCTATTTTTAAAGGGAAAAATAGGCGAATGATAGTTCGCTAAGGGATTTTATGCTTTTAATATAATACAAATAGATAGATAGATACAGATTTTAGTGCTCTAATGAGATGTACAATTGCTCCAACTACACCAAATAGTTATAATAGTGTGGGACGTTTCTAATTAAATCTGTCAAAATATTAACGTAACATTTCAATAAACGGAGAGAGAAGAAACCAAAATTCAAAAGAACAATAACGACCCGGCCGGTCGTTACGTAGAACATGCATTATTGTCTCTGTTTTTGCCTTGTTGTAGATTGGTTAGACTGTTCATGATGAGTTAGAATTGGTTAGCTCGGGTTTGGAGTGGTTATAGAAGGAATTGAGACACTTAGTCTCTAAAAGTAGCCTTAGAGTTGGAAAAGTCAACCCAGAATTGACTTATTGGTAAATGACCTCGGAATGCAGATTTTATGGCTCGGATAGGTTCGTTAGGTGATTTGGGACTTAGGAGTGTGTTCGAAATATTTTTGTGACGTCCGGTGTAGAAATAGGCTTGAATTGGCGAAAGTTAGTTTTTGGCGATTCCGGTCGGCAGTGGGAAATAGGCTATCGGAGTCGGAATGGAATTCCGACAGTTGGAACATGTCCGTAATGTCATTTTGGATGTGTCTGCAAATTTTCAGGTCAATCGGAGTCGTTTTGGGTAGTTTCGACATCGTTGATGGAATTTAGAAGTTTCAATGTTCATAGGCTTGTATTCGATGAGTTTTGGAGTTTTGATGTTGTTTTTGGTGTTTCGAAGGCTCGACTAAGTTTGAATGATCATATATGATGCGTTAGTATGTTTGGTTGGGGTCCCGAGGGGCTCGGTATGGTTTCGGGTGATTAACGGAAAGTTTGGAATGGGATGCTATTGCTGAAGTTATGTTGTTGCTGGTGTTTTCACACATGCGGAAGGGGAGCCGCAGGTGCGGTCCCGCAGGAGCTGACTGGGCTCCGCAGGTGCGAGAATGGGCTGGGTTGATGAGTTTCCGCAGGTGCGAGGAATTTGTCGCACCTGCGAGGTCGCAGGCGCGGAAGATGGATCGCAGGTGCAGATTTGGGAGGTTCCAGGGGAGATCGCAGGTGCGGAAGGAGGATCGCACCTGCGAAGCCGCAGGTGCGAGTAAGTGGTCGCAGGTGCGAGATCCCTGGACAGAAAGTATAAAAACCAGCCTTCGCGAATTTTAACCATTTTTCTCAATATTTCATCCGGGTTTAAAGCTTTTGAAGGGTTTTGGAAGAAGGAATTCGATAGTTCTTCGTAGAGGTAAGATTTTTGGACTCTAAACTTGTTTATATGTGATTAAAGGTCGGATTTAGGGCGTAAAGTTTGGGAAAAATTCGTGAAAAAGGGGTAGTTAGGGCTTGGGATTAAGAGGCTTTGAAATAAGGATTTGAGGGGTCAATTAGACTCCGATTTTTGTGTTCTTGGAATGTATGGACTCGTGGGAGGACGGGGTTTCTTGTGGTTTAAATTTTATCGAGTTCCGAGACGTGGGCCCGGGGGCCGGGTTTGATCAATTTCGGGATTTTTGAGTATTTTTGATAGATTTCGATTGGGATTCACCTCTTAGCATATAATAATGATATACACTTGATTGATGGTAGATTTGGAGCGCTCAGAGGTCGAATTTCGAGTCAAGGGCACTGCGGAGTAGTGTTTTAGCCGGTTTTGAGATAAGTAACGTCTTCAACCTTGGAACTAAGGGTTCGAAACCCCAAGTTACCTGATATTTGTTGTTACTAAGGTGACGCACTTGCCAAGTGACGGGAATGTGGGCCTATACCGATTGTTGTGGCCTGGCTCATCCCATTGCATTGTCTAATGGTTGTTTCACACTGATACTTGTACTGCGAAGGTGGAGAGTTCCTTGAACATATTATAAATCATGATAAGTGTAATTGCGAAGGCTTCATGCCAATGTGTTTAGACTAAAATGGTTAATCGTTGTTGTCTCTATCTGTAGTTATTCACTATCATGACCTCAGTCCTGTTGTAGCATACATCTTAATGCCGCAATCTCAACATTTGTTAGCTATATTGCATTATCATTGTTTGAGCTGAATTATACATATTTGAGAGCATTGTGAGTGAGACTTGAAAGTATTGACTAAGTGAGACCTAGAGCCGGAGTTTTGAGACAGTTATGAGATCGTACTGCACACCGCATCGATCCTTGAATCATACCTTCGTTGGTTTGATATAGCGCTTGGGCTTATAGGATCCCCTCCGGAGTCTTTGCACCCCCAGTGAGCGCACATATATTTAGGGATGGATCTTCCCTGGACATGGATCTTGTCCGAGTGATATGTTCCGGAGATGGATCTTCTCCGTGGTGTCCTTTTCCGGCGATGGATCTTCTCCGTGGGGCTGGATCAGACTTTTTCCTCAGTACCAAGTGACTATGTCACTGTGTTTATCCATATTCTGGGATGGATTTTCCCTTGGCCTGATGGCCAATTCGAGTACTGAGTGGACTTCCTTATGAGAGTTTGGATACTGTATACATAGCATTTCTGATTTTACACGAACTTATGCAAGTTTACAGACATAACTCGGTGCATTTCGCTTACTTTCTACTATATTGCTGTCATGTTCAAACTATACGTTGTTGTTCAAATTATCGGAGGTTTAGTCCATCACTACCTCTCAGCCCATAGGTTGTTTTCGTTACTTATTGAGTTGGTGTACTCACGTTATACCCTGCACCTCGTGTGCAGATCCAGGTACATTGAGATCCAGCTATGGTCAGTGAGTCACAACAGTTTCATCGGAGTTGACGAGGTAGAAGCTGGCGACCGTGATCTTGTCATCCCTTTCTCTTCTACCTGTCGTATTTATTTTCAGACTATGTTGGTCATTTCTTTTCGGGTTGTATTATGTATTAGCAGCTCATGACTATGTGACACCGGATCCGAGAGTTATAGATTTTGGGTTTTTGGTTTCATAAGTTTCTTTTAAATACATATCTTTATTATATTTAACTTCAGGCAGTTGAGAAATGGTAATTTCCTTAATAAATGGTTATGGATTAGTTACAATATGTGGCTGGCCTGGTTTCACGACAGGCGTCATCACATTTCCGAAATTAGGTCGTGACAAGTCGGTATCAGAGCTCTAGGTTGAATAGGTCTCACCAGTCATGAGCAGGTTTAGTAGAGTCTTGTGGATCGGTACGGAGACGTCTGTACTTATCTTCGAGAGGCTACAAAACCGTTAGGAAAATTCCACATCTTTGAATTCTGTCGTGCGACTCTGTCGAACTCGGGAACTAATCTTCTGTTATTTTCATTCTCTCACAGATGGTGAGGACTCGTGCTACCGGTAGTGGTGACTAGGCACTAGCAGGACCAGTTAGAGGTTGAAGCCGTGGCAGAGGGAGGGGTGCAGCCCGCACCGCAGCCGGGGAAACACCTATGGACCCTCCTGTTGCTCAAGATCAGGTCCTCGCAGCTGAGATTCTAGCGGGTCAGGCTCAGGCACCAGCAGTGCCCATAGTGATTCCGGGTTTTCAAGAGACCCTAGCTCAGATTTTGACAGTGTGCACCAGCTTGGCACAGGCTGTTGCGATGTACACTACGGCTACTACTTCTCGGGCCGGGGGAGGCATTCAGACTCCAGTTGCCCGTACGCCTGAGCAGGTCACCCAGGGACTTCAGACACCTGGGGCAGTTCCAGTGCAGCCTATTGCTCTGGTACAGGATTACGTGGTCCCAGCTTTAGCTGATGATGATCAGCGTAGGTTGGAGAGGTTCAGTAGACTTCAGCCTCCGAATTTTAGTGGTACAGAGGGTGAGGATGCCCAGGACTTCTTGGACAAGTTTCAGAGGATACTACGCACATCAGGGATACTAGAGGCTAGCGAAGTTCCATTTACTACTTTCCAGTTCTCAGGAGCTGCACTTGCTTGGTGGGAAGCCTATGAGAGGCGTAGACCCGTTGATGCAGCGCCCCTTACATGGCACCAGTTCTCCATTCTCTTTTTGGAGAAGTATATACCACAGTCTCGCAGGGAGGAGCTGCGCAGAGAGTTCGAGCAGTTGCGTCAGGGGGACATGACCGTGACGCAGTACGAGATGAGTTTCTCTAAGTTAGCCCGTCATGCCATTTGGATAGTTCCCACAAACAGAGAGAGGATCCGGAGGTTTGTCGATGGTCTTACTTATCAGTTACGGATCTTTTTGACCAGGGAGAGGGTGTTTGGGGCTTCTTTTGAGGAGGTAGTTGACATAGCCAGGGAAATTGAGTCAGTGCGCCGCCAAGAGCGGGTTGAGAGGGAGGCCAAGAGGCCTCGAGGATCCGGTAGTTATGGTGGTGTTCTCTCAGGAGGTCAGACTCAGTATAGCAGAGGTCGTCCATTCATACCTCCTCAGCCAACTCGTCCAGTTTACAGTGGTACTTCATCAGGACACGGTCCCCGTAGTTCTCATACGGGACATTCATCATTCAGTGCACTTCCAGCCCAGAGCTCATCCAGGCCACAGTCAGTTCAGGGTCCTTCAGCACATGGCTCTTCTAGCAGCTACTCTGGTTCCAGGGGTTCCCTTTAGACCCCACCGTCTTTTGCTGAGAGGGGTTGTTTCGAGTGTGGGGATCCAGGTCACATCAAGAGGTATTGTCCTCGCCTTTGTGGTAGTTCCTATCAGCAGAGGAGCCAGCCTCCAACTTCAGCACCAGTTTCTACACCACCCGCCCAGGCAGCCAGGGGTGGAGGTCAGTCAGTCCGAGGCCGCCCTAGAGGGGGAGGTCGATCCGGTGGAGGACATGCCCATTTCTATGCACTTCCGGCCAGACCAGAGGTCATAGCTTCAGATGCAGTGATTATAGGTATAATTTCCGTCTGTCACCAAGATGCATCGGTATTATTTGATCCTGGTTCTACGTTATATATTTCATCATACTTTGCACATTTCTTGGATATGCCCCGTGAGTCCTTGATTTCAGCTGTTCATGTGTCGACTCCGGTGAGGGATACTGTTGTGGTGGATCGGGTGTACCGGTCTTGTGTTATATCTATTGGGGGTTTGAAGACTCGGGCAAACTTATTATTGCTTAGTATGGTTGACTTTGAGGTGATATTGGGCGTGGATTGGCTATCTCCGTGCCATGCTATTATTGACTGTCACGCCAAGACCGTGACCTTAGCTATGCCCGGATTGCCGAGGATTGAGTCGAGAGGTTCAGTGGAGTATGTGCCTTGTAGGGTGATTTCCTATCTGAAGGCTCAACGTATGATTGGGAAGGGATGTGAGTCTTATCTGGACTTTTCGAGGGATGTTAGTAGTGAGACTCCTTCTATTGATTCTGTTCCGGTGGTTCGTGAGTTTTCGGACGTATTCCCTGCAGACCTGCCAGACATGCCACCTGACAGGGACATTGACTTTGGTATTGACTTGTTGCCAGATACCCAGCCTATCTCTATTCCGCCTTACTGCATGGCCCCAACAGAGTTGAGGGAATTGAAGGAGGAACTTCAGGAACTCCTTGATAAGGGGTTCATTCGGCCTAGTGTATCACCCTGGGGTGCACCGGTGTTGTTCGTAAAGAAGAAGGATGGTTCTATGCGCATGTGCATTGACTACAGGCAGCTGAATAAGGTTACAGTGAAGAACCGGTATCCTCTGCCTCGCATTGATGACTTATTTGATCAGCTTCAGGGAGCTAAGGTGTTCTCCAAGATTGACATGAGATCAAGGTATCACCAGTTGAAGATTCGGGATTCTGATATTCTGAAGACTGCTTTCAGGNTGAATAAGGTTACGGTGAAGAACCGGTATCCTTTGCCTCGCATTGATGACTTATTTGATCAGCTTCAGGGAGCTAAGGTGTTCTCCAAGATTGACATGAGATCAAGGTATCACCAGTTGAAGATTCGGGATTCTGATATTCTGAAGACTGCTTTCAGGACCATATACGGTCACTATGAGTTTTTGGTTATGTCTTTTGGGTTGACCAATGCCCTAGCCGCGTTCATGCACTTGATGAACAGTGTGTTTCAGGCTTACCTTGATTCATTCGTTATTGTGTTCATTGACGACATCCTGGTGTATTCTCGTAGCCAGGAGGAGCACGCTCAGCATTTGCGGGTTGTGTTGCAGAGGTTGAGAGAGGAGAAGCTTTATGCAAAGTTCTCCAAGTGTGAGTTCTGGCTTAGTTCGGTAGCTTTCTTGGGTCACGTGGTGTCTAGTGAGGGTATTCAGGTGAACCCAAAAAAGATAGAGGCGGTGCAGAGTTGTCCCAGACCGTCCTCAGCTACGGAGATTAGGAGTTTTCTTGGCTTGGCGGGTTATTACCGTCGCTTTGTAGAGGGATTTTCTTCTATAGCTTCACCCAGAATGGTGCTCCATTCAGATGGTCCGATGAGTGCGAGGAGAGCTTTCAGAAGCTCAAGACAGCATTGACCACAACTCTGGTATTAGTTTTGCCTACTGGTTTGGGTTCTTACACAGTCTATTGTGATGCTTCTAGAGTTAGCTTAGGAGCGGTTGTGATGCAGGACGGTAGGGTGATTGCCTACGCGTCCAGACAGTTGAAGGTGCACGAGAAGAACTATCCAGTGCACGATCTTGAGCTAGCTGCTATTGTTCATGCCTTAAAGATCTGGCGTCATTATTTGTACGGGGTCAAGTGTGAGATTTATACCGATCATCGCAGTTTGCAGTATCTGCTGAGGCAGAAGGATTTGAATTTGCGCCAGAGAAGATGGTTGGATCTTCTAAGGATTATGACCTCACTATTCTATATCACCCGGGGAAGGCCAATGTAGTGGCCGATTCCCTGAGTCGTCGAGCAGGGAGTTTGGGAAGTCTAGCCTATCTTTCAGCAGCAGAGTGACCCTTAGCACGTGATGTTCAGGCCTTAGCGGGGCATCTTGTGAGATTGGATTTGTCAGCGCCTCCGCGGGTGTTAGCTAGCATGGCTTCCCGGTCTTCTCTATATGATCAGATTAGAGCACGCCAGTATGATGACCGTCATTTGTTGGTTCTTCAGGACAAGGTCCGTCGAGGTGATTTCAGGGATGTGACTATTGATGACGACGGGATTATGAGGATGCAGGGCCGTATTTGCGTGTCCGATGTAGATGGCCTTCGAGAGATGATATTAGCAGAGGCCCATAGCTCGCGGTATTCCATCCATCCGGGTGCCGCGAAGATGTATCAGGACCTGAGGCAGCAATATTGGTGGAGGAGGATGAAGAGAGATATTGTGGAGTATGTAGCACGATGCCTCAACTGCCAGCATGTCAAGTATGAGCACCAGAAGCCAGGTGGATTGCTTCAAAAGATAGCTATTCCGGAGTGGACGTGGGAGAGAATCACCATGGACTTTGTAGTTGGGCTTCCACGGACTTCGAAGGGATTTGATGCTATTTGGGTCATTGTGGATCGACTGACCAAGTCCGCGCACTTCATTCCTGTCAGTACTACTTATACTTCGGAGAGGTTAGCTGGTATCTACATCAGGGAGATTGTCCGGTTGCATGGAGTCCCAGTTTCTATTATTTCCGATAGAGGTACTCAGTTCACATCTCAGTTTTGGAGGGCCATGCAGAGAGGTATGGGTAGTCAGGTAGAGTTGAGCACAGCGTTCCATCCTCAGACCGACGGGTAGTCAGATAGGACTATTCAGATCTTGGACGACATGTTGCGTGCCTGTGTGATTGATTTTGGTGGCTCGTGGGATCAGTTCCTACCACTAGCAGAGTTTGCATATAATAACAGCTACCAATCCAGTATTCAGATGGCGACGTATGAGGCTTTATATGGTAGGAGGTGTAGATCTCCGGGTGGGTGGTTCGAGCCCAGTGAGGCTAGGCTATTAGGCCCAGATTTGGTTCAGGATGCATTGGAAAGGGTGAAGTTGATTCAGGAGCGACTTCGCACGGCTCAGTCCAGACAGAAGAGTTATGCATACCGGAAGGTTCGGGACGTGTCTTTCATGGAGGGTGATAAGGTACTGCTGAAGGTGTCACCCATGAAGGGTTTCATGAGGTTCGTGAAGAGTGGAAAGCTTAGTCCCCGATTCATTGGTCTTTTTGAGGTGCTTCAAAGATTGGGGAGGTGGCTTATAGAGTTGCCTTGCCGCCCAGATTATCGAGTGTCCATCCGGTATTCCATGTGTTGATGCTACGGAAGTATGTTGGTGACCCGTCTCATGTCTTAGACTTCAGCACAGTTCAGCTCGAGGCTGATATGTCTTATGAGGTGGAGCCAGTGGCTATTTTAGCTCGCGAAGTCAGAAAGTTGAGATCAAAGGAGATAGCTTCAGTGAAGGTGCAATGGAGAGGTCAGCCAGTGGAGGAGGCCACTTGGGAGACTGAGCGGGAGATGCGGAGCAGATATCCTCACCTGTTTGAGACTTCAAGTATGTTTCTAGACCCGTTCGAGGACGAACGTTTGTTTAAGAGGGGGAGAATGTAACGACCCGACCGGTCGTTACGTAGAACATGCATTATTTTCTCTGTTTCTGCCTTGTTGTAGATTTCTTAGACTGTTCATGATGAGTTAGAATTGGTTAGCTCGGGTTTGGAGTGGTTATAGAAGGAATTGAGACACTTAGTCTCTAAAAGTAGCCTTAGAGTTGGAAAAGTCATCCTGAAATTGACTTATTGGTAAATGACCTCGGAATGCGGATTTTATGGCTCGGATAGCTTCGTTAGGTGATTTGGTACTTAGGAGCGTGTCCGTAATATTTTTGTGACGTCCGGTGTAGAATTAGGCTTGAATTGGCAAAAGTTAGTTTTTGGCGATTCCGGTCGGCAGTGGGAAATAAGCTATCGGGGTCGGAATGGAATTCTGACAGTTGGAGCAGGTCCGTAATGTCATTTTGGATGTGTATACAAATTTTCAGGCCAATCGGAGTCGTTTTGGGTAGTTTCGGCATCGTTGGTGAAATTTAGAAGTTTCAATGTTCATAGGCTTGAATTCGATGAGTTTTGGAGTTTTGATGTTGTTTTTGGTGTTTCGAAGGCTCGACTAAGTTTGAATGATCATATATGATGTGTTAGTATGTTTGGTTGGGATCCCGAGGGGCTCGGGATGGTTTTGGGTGATTAACGGGAAGTTTGGAATGGGATGCTATTGCTGAAGTTATGTTGTTGCTGGTGTTTTCGCACCTGCGGAAGGGGAGCCGCAGGTGCGGTCCCGCAGGAGCTGACTGGGATCCGCAGGTGCGAGAATGGGCTGGGTTGATGAGTTTCCGCAGGTGCGAGGAATTTGTCGCACCTGCGAGGTCGCAGGCGCGGAAGATGGATCGCAGGTGCGGATTTGGGAGGTCCCAGGGGAGATCGCAGGTGCGGAAGGAGGATCGCACCTGCGAAGCCGCAGGTGCGAGTAAGTGGTCGCAGGTGCGAGATCCCTGGACAGAAAGTATAAAAACCAGCCTTCGCGAATTTTAACCATTTTTCTCAATATTTCATCCGGGTTTGAAGCTTTTGAAAGGTTTTTGAAGAAGGAATTCGATAGTTCTTCGTAGAGGTAAGATATTTGGACTCTAAACTTGTTTATATGTGATTAAAGGTCGGATTTTGGGCGGAAAGTTTGGGAAAAATCCGTGAAAAAGGGGTAGTTAGGGCTTGGGATTAAGAGGCTTTGAAATAAGGATTTGAGGGGTCAATTGGACTCCGATTTCTGTGTTCTTGGTATGTATGGACTCGTGGGAGGACGAGGTTTATTGTGGTTTAAATTTTATCGAGTTCTGAGATGTGGGCCCGGGGGCCGGGTTTGATCAATTTCGGGATTTTTGAGTATTTTTGATAGATTTCGATTGGGATTCACCTCTTAGCATAAAATAATTATATACACTTGATTGTTGGTAGATTTGGAGCTCTCGGAGGTCAAATTTCTAAGCAAGGGCGGAGTAGTGTTTTAGCCGGTTTTGAGGCAAGTAACGTCTTCAACTTTGGAACTGAGGGTTCGAAACCCCAAGTTACCTGATATTTGCTGTTACTAAGGTGACACACTTGCCAAGTGAAGGGCATGTGGGAGTATACCGATTGTTGTGTCCTGGCTCATCCCATGGCATTGTCTAATGGTTGTTTCACACTGATACTTGTACTGCGGAGGTGGAGAGTTCCTTGAACATATTAGAAATCATGATAAGTGTAATTGCTAAGGCTTCATGTCAATGTGTTTAGACTAAAACGGTTAACCGTTGCTGTCTCTATCTGTAGTTATTCACTATCATGCACTCAGTCCTGCTGTAGCATACATCTTAAGGTCGCAGTCTTAACATCTGTTAGTTATATTGCATTATCATTGTTTGAGCTGAATTATACATATTTGAGAGCATTGTGAGTGAGACTTGAAAGTATTGACTGAGTGGGGCCTAGAGCCAGAGTTTTGAGACAATTATGAGATCAGACTGCACACCGCAACGATCCTTGAATCATACCTTCGTTGGTTTGATATAGCGTTTGGGCTTATAGGAGCCCCTCCGGAGTCTTTACATCCCCAGTGAGCGCACATATATTGAGGGATGGATCTTCCCTGGACATGGATCTTGTCCGAGTGATATGTTCCGTAGATGGATCTTCTCCGTGGGGCTGGATTATAGGTGTTAATCGGGCCGGGCTGACCCGCTAACAACCCGGTTCAACCCGGGTCAGCCCG
>ML266142.1:28711-52084 GCA_005239495.1 Nicotiana undulata | reverse complement strand
TTGAACATGATAAACACTTAGCACATAGCATACAATACCTATTCTCTCACCAAAGTTAGGCAACACACTTACCTCGGGTCCAAAGTATAGCAATCAACCCTCTAAGACCGCCTTTTCTTTATAATCCAACTCCGAAACAACGATATCTAGGCATAATTAATTCAATAATATCAATAAAGACTCAATAACACAATCCCATAGCCTAGATATGCAATTCCTAGCATTCTTCCAAAAACACCAAAATTCGACCCCGGGACCGCTTGGTCCAAACACTAGGCTCGGACCAAAACCCGATCACCCATACCCCCCACGAGTTAGAATATATAATTTGTTTTGAAATCCGACCCAAATTGGGGTTGAATTACCCAAAATTCCCAAAAACCTAACTCTACCCAAAACCCCTAATTTCTACTTTGATTTCATGATTTAAAACCTAGATTCTAGTGATTATGGAAGAAAAATTGAAGAAATCGATGTTAGAAACACTTACCGAAGAGGCTATGGAGGAAGAATTGGCTTGGGGGTCTTCAATGGAGGTTGGAGGAAGGAGAAAGTGATGAAAATATGAAAATCCCTTGTAATATTATGTTTTGGAGCTTTTAAAATAGCTGGGGAAATTATNCCCCCCCAGGCCTATGCTAACCCTGTGCGGTCGCACACCACCCCCCGCGTCCGCACAGTAACCCCCCAAGACCCCTCCACGATCGCAGCCTGAATGGTGCGATAGCACTGAACAAAATCCCAGGCCCTCACTCTAACTCTGTGTGATCGCAGGTACCCTAATGCAATCGCATAGAGTGTTTTATCAAACACCAGAAAATAGCAAAAATACCAGATTTTTCCTAAGTTTCTCACCCCGTTAGCTACCCGAAACTCACCCGGGCCCTCGGGGCTCAAAACCAAAAACACACACGACTCTCAAAACATCCTACGGACTTATTCAAGTTTTTAAATCATCAAAATATCATCAAAAACAAGGAATTAAACCTCAAAATTCATAGAAATTTCTTAAAGCTTCATAAGGCTTAATTATTCCGATTTTTATCCGAAACCCGTCATTTCAAGTCCGTTTTACACCAAATTTCACAGATAACTCACATAACACATAATAAACCTGTTCCGGGATCTGGAACCATAATACGGGCCCGGTAACACGGTTTTCACATAATTATTCATTTTCAAAATCCTTTATTATTTTCAGAAAACAATTTTCTTTAAAAATTTATTTCTCGGGCTTGGGACCTCGGAATTCGATTCCGGGCATACGCCCAAGTCCCATATTTTCCTACGGACCCTTCGGGACCGTCAAATCACGGGTCCGGGTCCATTTACCAAAAATGTTGACCAAAGTCAACTTTATTTAATTAATTATTCCAAAAATTCCATTTTTATCAAATTTTCACATAGAAGCTTCCCGGCTCGCACGCATATTGAGGTGAGATTAACGGAGGCTTTCGGGGCCTCGTAACACAGACTTAGCTAAAATTACTAAGGATAACATTTTGGGTCATTACAGATGAATTTTCTCCTAGGATAGAAATCTTAGTCCGATGAATCTTTCTCCTAAGATTGAAGACCTAGTCTGATGAACTTTCTCCTAGGATAGAAATCTTAGTCTGATGAATCTTTCTCCTAAGATAAACAAAAAATAAAGACCTAGTTTGATGTATTTTCTCCTAGGATCGAAATCTTAGTTTGATGAATCTTTCTCCTAAGATAGAAGACCTAGTCTGATGAACTTTCTCCTAGTAAAGAAATCTTAGTCTGATGAATCTTCCTCCTAAGATAAACTAAAAATAAAGACCTAGTCTGATGCATTTTCTCCTAGGATCGAAATCTTAGTTTGATGAATCTTTCTCCTAAGATAGAAGACCTAGTCTGATGAACTTTCTCCTAGTATAGAAATCTTAGTCTAATGAATCTTCCTCCTAAGATAAACAAAAAAAGACCTAGTCTGATGAATTTTCTCCTAGGATCGAAATTTTAGTGCGATGAATCTTTCTCCTAAGATAACAAAAAAGGGACCTAGTCTGATGACTTTTCTCCTAGGATCGAAATCTTAGTCTGATGAATCTTTCTCCTAAGATAACAAAAAAAAAGACCTAGTCTGATAAATTTTCTCCTAGGATCGAAATCTTAGGCCGATGAATCTTTCTCCTAAGATAGAAGACCTAGTCTGATGAACTTTCTCCTAGGATCGAAATCTTAGGCCGATGAATCTTTCTCCTAAGATAGAATACCTAGTCTGATGAACTTTCTCCTAGGATAGAAATCTTCGTCTGATAAATTTTCTCCTAAGATAAACAAAAAAAACATAGTCTGATGAATTGTCTCCTAGGATTTAAATCTTAGTCCGATGAATCTTTCTCCTAAGATAGAAACCTAGTCTGATGAACTTTATGCTAGGACAACAATCTTAGTCTGATGATTTTTTCTTCTAAGATAACAAAAAGGGGCCTAATCTTATGAATTTTCTTCTAGGATCGAAATCTTAGTCTGATAAATCTTTCTCTTGAGATAACAAAAAAAATGGCCTAGTCTGATGAATTTCTCCTAGGATTGACGTTTTAGTCTGATGAATCTTTCTCCTAAGATAAGAAAACCTAGTCTTATGAATTTCCTCCTAGGATAATTTAAAAAAAAAATAGTTTATGTATGTCCTAAAAAAATATGCATTGGTGCAATTTGTTTAAAGGAATGATTTTCTCAAATATATATATAAAACAAATTTTTAAAAAATCCTTCTTGGTTCGTTTTAGCAAAGGGTATACAATTCCCTGGTTTCGTTTCCAACACAGGGTCTCCACTCCCTATTTGATGCCAACGTAGGGTCTCCACTCTCTAGTTGATGCCAGCATAGCCTGATGCCAACATAGGGTCTCCACTCCTTAGTTGATGATTTTCCAGCATAGGGTCTCCAATCCCTAGTTGATGATTTTCCAACATAGGGACTCCACTCCCTAGTTGATGCCAGCATAAGTTGATGCCGACATAACTAGATGCAAACATAGGGTCTCCATTCCCTAGTTGATGCCGGCATAACCCGATGAATCTCATTTTCAGACACCGGCATAACCCGGTGATCTTTTCTTGACGACGGCATAACCTATCAATTCTCTTTCAACATAGGGTCTCCAACCCCTAGTTGATTTTACCTTTGGGAATAGGGTATCCACTCCCTAGTCTACAATAACTCTGGGTGCACTGTTCCCGACTTTTTGTCGCTTTCAATAATAAAGTAGTATAAATTTCCTTACAATAACTCACAAAATTTTCCTAGTGAAAACTGGGGCAGAAAATTTCGTTCGTTTGCCTTTTGATTTTGTGCAGATTGTATTTTTTGGACAATGGATTCGAGACGACCAAAAGAAGACGTCTCAATTCAGAATAAAAGAAAAGAAGAAAAAGAAAAGAGTTGAACCCCAAAGTGCAGAAGCGGAAAAGACGTGGACTATTCAGGACGAGATTGAAGTCATTCGTTCTGTATATCCTGCCTTGATCCGAAAAGCTGAAGAAGATTTAACCAACACCTACAACGAACAAGCATCAAGATTGAGATCGAAGTCTGTATAAAGAAGCAGCCAAGACTCAAGATCAAGCTTCAGAAGACCCGTAGATAGGAATCTTGTAACTCGTAGCTGATAGGCTTAGTTAGTCTTTTTCATTTGGATTTTGATGTAATAGCAGGACCATGAACCGGAGCTTCGGACGGAACCTCGCTCGACTCTCGAACTCATCACTCCATCACTCTAAAACTTCCAGAACTACACTGACATGATTCCTTTATAGCCAAGGATATGTAGGCAACCTCCGAAGCAAGGTTCGGTCAAACCTTTTTCAAAATGCTTCCAAATGGAGTACCAAACGGGAAAAAATTGCTCGTGGTTTCTCACCTTATCTTTTCCCGAAAACCCTTCATGTTCTGGAGCAAAGAGGGCAGTTGTGAACACCTAATTTTTGCCCCGCATGAAAATTACTCCTAAAATAATCAAAAAATAACTTTTAATGAATTTTAGGTACTTTTCTTTATTTAGTTGCATTTCATGCATGTTTAATATTTTAAAATCAAAAAAAAAATCAAAAAAATTGTCACATTTTTCATTTCATGCCATCTTAGGTTTAATTTGTATTTTTAGGAATTAATTACTCTTTAATTGTTAGATTAATACATGAAAATCACCAAAAATATACGTTAGCTTTAATCAATTAGTTTACTTAATTAGTTAAAATGTTAAATAGGTCATTTTGGTAAAAATAAATTTAATTAGTAATAACGTGGCTATTTTTTAAAGATAAAATTTGCCTCTCATATCAAATTTGCCCAATTTCAAGGCCCAAATTACCCAAGCCCATACCGGCCTAGCTCACTACCCAAAGGCGTATTACCTACCAAACAACCCCTAACCTCATTAAATACCACTAAGACCTAGACCTAAAAAATAAGAGGAAAAAACCAATTCCCAAAAAAGGGATCCGCGGCATCCCATCAGAGAAGGCTCCTTCTTCTTCTTCAAAATGAGTCACGGAAAAATCCTCCCTATCTCTCTCTCTCGAAATAAAACCATCAGCCACTTCTGTCTTCAACAAAGACAAACAAAAAGCAGAAGAAGCCGTCGATGACTCCCTTCACGGTAGACCCCTAAAGAGAACGACAACCTCTCTTTTATTGGAGAAAATCAGCAAAAATCCTCTAATATCTATTGTCATTCTCTTGGGAAAAAAGAGACATCACCAATTACCAATTCTTCTTCCACTAAAATCATGTAAAAATCTTGTAAAAATGCCATTAAAAAGCCATAGAAAAGCTGCTCAAACGCTTCAAAAAGAGAGCTGAAAATCTACCCAAGAAATAAAGCCATGAACTTCCAATAAACACCACCAAAATCCAGCCCCAAATCACCCCCTAAATTCAAACAAAGCGAGCTGTAGAAACAGCTAGGAGAAGCATCGAAAATCACCCCAAAAACAGTCCAAACAAGCCACTAAACAACTTTGTTCCCTACCCACAATATAAGTCGAGTGAGTCTGGGAAGCGGAGGTTCCAATTGGAGGTCGCCTGTAAAATTCCTTGTTGTTGCGTCTGAATTGAGTTTGGAGTCCATTCGGTTCAATTTCATCTGCTGTAATTTCATTGGAGACGCTTGCTAATAAAGGAAAGATTTTGCTATTAAAGGTGCAAATCTTCTATCTCAAATCTTATTTACGTATTTGTGGATGTTTCGCTTAAATATTGGTTTGAGTTCCTTTTGGGTATGAATTGTTGCGTGGAGTACCTTGTCACATATCTGTTTTGATATTTTCCTTGATGACATTTCTATTGGTTTAAGTTTAATTCTCTCTTCTTTGTTGTTTTACACATTGATGAATATATGCAATAGTGTAAATGTCCTTGGTGTTTGATTAGTAAAGGGATTGGTCGTTGAGATGTGTGTGTACACTGCATAACCAAAGGGTCTGGAGTTCAGCTCCTGGCAATTGAAATAGCCATGCCTTAGGAATGAATGTAGAACACTATATCAAATATTTATTCATATAAAGAGATGATTTGTGCCAAAAAATAGAAGAAGCATTCTCCAGGGGACACCCCGAGGGAACTCAAAAGAATGCCCACAGTTGAAACATCATCTACTGAACATGATATTAGTGTAAAAAATTAACTAAAAATAATGCAAATGTTCTTTTCATCAGTCACATGACAAAAGGAAATTGGTTGCACACTCATAATGTGTTTCCTCCTCCCATTTTTTTATTTAAGTATAATTGGGTTTTTTTTTTCATGCATCTGTATTAGATTTTCTTTCTGATTAGTGTTTACCTGTTTTCATGCCCACCCGGTTGGGGACATTTATGATGATTTACGTTTTATGTAATAAGATTACAAAATCTTAAAGTGCAGATTAGATGATGTCTCATCTCTTGATTTTGCCATTCTTGTTTATTCCACAAACTAGTCAGTGCAATTAAGACAAAGATAGCTCGTGAATGACAGAGTCACTTCTAAAGAAATCAGTGTAGTATTTAATGGCAGATTTATATAGTTTACTGGTTTAGTAGCTTCTCATGTAATCAATAAATTTATATTTCAATGGCTAATTCATATATGTACCCAAAATTATCGGAATTGCGTACACGCTCGCGTGACGTGATTTTGGTTTCTTTTTACAACCAAAACAAAAATACGCGCTTGCGCAACTTTAGTTACTTCTTTAATAGAATTCAGTGTCGAGAATTATGTACACGTTCGCGTGACATGATTTTTGACACATTTCAATCTCCACGGGTTTTACGCATACGTAACCCGTCTTAAAATAATAGCTTTGCTTCAAATAAGCAATTAAACCATCACGACCATAGTCGTGATTACGTAATCTACACTCGGGTGTGCATTTCATGTGACCCAACTATAACTTCAAACAACAATAAATCTTAACATGTTGTGAATTGCGGGTGCGTTTCACGTAGCGCAATTTGCAATGTGTCAAAGTTCGGGTGTGCATTTCATGTGACCTGGCCATAACTTTATTTAATATTAAAAAATAAATATGTCGTAAATCGCGGGTGCATTTCATGTGGCACGGTTTGCAACGTATACCAAAACGACAAGTGTACGACATCGTGACTTATTCAAAAATAATTCCATAAATAATTAAAAGCGGTCAAAAGGTTTAAAAATGCACAATAGGTTTAAAACACGTAATTAATCAGATAATTAGGCCAAATATTAATAGTTAAGCGACCGTCCTAGAACCACGAAACTCGGGAATGCCTAACACCTTCTCCCGGGTTAACAGAATTCCTTACCCTGATTTCTGGTTCGCAGACATTTTAAACGGATTCAAAATTCCTTGATTTAGGATTTTTAATAAATAAGTGGTGTCCCGGAACACCGTGAAAAAATCCAGGTGGTGACTCTGAAAATCAATAAATAAATCCCAAATTCGAATAATATCACTTAAATTGGAAAAACTCCCTTATCCACCCTTACCGGAGGAAAAAGGAGGTGTGACAGTGGGCGGTTTCAAAACGATGCCTATCTCGGACCCCTTCACGTTCGAAGCGCCGTCTGTGAAGAGGATCCACACCCCCGATGATGTACCCGATTTTAGTAATAGTTCCTTTTCGACCTCGAGTACGAGGGCTGGCGCAAAGTCGGCCACGAAGTCTGCCAAGCTTTGAGACTTGATGGCCGTTCGAGGTTGATACTCGATATCGTACCCGCTGATCTAGACGGCCCATTTGTCCAATCGGCCCGAGAGTTCAGGCTTATGCAAAATATTTTGTAGAGGATAGGTAGTCACCACACAAATTGGGTGACATTGAAAATATGGTTTTAATTTGCTAGAGGCGCTTATTAGAGCAAGCGCTAACTTTTTTAAGTGTGGGTACCGGGTCTCGCCCTCACCTAAAGTTCGACTAACATAGTAAACAGGAAATTGCGTACCTTGCTCTTCTCTAACTAGGACCCCATTTACCGTAATTTTCGAGATTGCTAAGTATAAGTATAGTTGCTCGTCCACTTTCGGAGTATGAAGCAGTGGCGGGCTCGAGAGATACCGTTTTAGTTCTTCCAATGCTTGTTGGCATTTCGGGGTCCATGCAAAATTGTTCTTCTTTTTAAGCAGTGAGAAGAACTGGTGACTTCTATCTGAGGACCTCGAAATAAATCGGCCTAGGGCGGCTATGCGCCCTGTTAACCTTTGTACGCCCTTAACATTATCCACGACAATGATATCTTCGATTGCCTTGATTTTATCGGGGTTGATCTCGATTCCCCGATTTGACACCATAAAGCGAAGGAACTTGCCCGAACCGACCCCGAATGCACATTATTCCGGGTTGAGCTTCATGTTGTACTTCATTCATATGCCGAAGGTCTCTTGCAAATGTTTCAAATAGTCCTCTGCTCGCAAGGGCTTAACTATCATATCGTCAATATAATCCTCCACCGATTTACCTATTTGTTCTTCGAATATTCGATTTACTAAGCGCTGATAAATAGCACCAGCATTTTTTATAGTCCAAGCGGCATTACATTATAACAATATGTGTCATATTTAGTGATGCACGAAGTCTTTTCCTGATCCTCCGGGTTCATTTGTATTTGATTGTATCGGGAGTAGGCATCGAGAAAACTAAGGATCTCGTGGCCAGCCGTGGCATCGATCATGTGATCGATATTCGACAAAGGAAAGCAATCTTTAGGGCATGCTTTGCTTAAATCCTTATAGTCTACGCACATTCTAAGTTTATTTCCCTTTTTAGGGACTACAACTACATTTGCTAACCATTCAGGATATTTTACCTCCCGAATGGACCCTATCTTGAGAAGTTTGGTTACCTCGTCCTTGATGAATGCATGTTTTACCTTGGACTGGGGCCTTCTCTTTTGTTTCACCGGGCGGAACTTCGGGTCCAAACTCAATCGATGTGTAGTGATCTCCGGTGGGATCCCTATCATATCTAAGTGGGACCAAGCAAAGCAATCCATGTTATCTAAAATAAATTGAATAAGTTTTTCCTTAGCTCAGGAGTTAATCCCGTGTCCATGTATACCTTTCGTTCGGGTAGATATTCGACCAGAATGACTTGTTCCAGCTTTTCGACTGTCGATTTGGTGGTTTCGGAATCCTAGGGAATTATGAAGGATCGAGGGATCCAGTATTCATTGTCCTCATCTGTTACCTGCTTCTCCGACTGAGTCGAGACTAGTGCCTGTGGTTGCTATTTAGCTTCATATTTTCCTTTGGACTCCGATCCCTTTGTTGATGAAAGCATCGATACCGGTATTACTTCATCGGCCGCAAACATCTCTTTGGCAGCATGTTGTTCCCCATACACCGTTTTTACTCTATCTGGTGTCGGGAATTTCAGCACTTGGTGAAGGGTTGAGGGGGCCGCCCTCATGTTGTGAATCCAGGGTCTTCCGAGCAAGGCGTTGTATCTCATATCGTCCTCAATCACATGGAACTTTGTTTCTTGAATAGTCCTGGCTACATTTACTAGTAAGATGATTTCACCTTTAGTTGTTTCACTTTCCATGTTGAATCCATTGGGAACCCGAGTTGTGGGCATGATCTGATCCTGTAAACCGAGCTGCTCCACGACCCTCGATCGAATAATATTGGCCGAGCTTCCTAGATCAATTAAAACACATTTAACTTGAATTTCATTCATAAGGATAGAGATTACCAATGCATCATTGTGGGGTTGTGAGATCCCCTCTACTTCCTCGTCATTGAATAACAAAGTGCCTTCTGGTATATAGTCTCGAGTTCGTTTTTCCCTGGTGATCGACATTTGGGCGCGTTTGAACACGGGCCCTTGTGGAATATCGACCCTACTAATGATCATGTGAATCACGTGTTGTGGTTCTTCCTGCTCGTTTTTCCTGTTTGCATCCCTATCTCTGAAGTGGTTTTTAGCTCGGTCACTCAAGAATTCTCAAATGTGACCCTCGTTGAATAGACGGGCCACCTACTCCCTTAGCTGACTGCAGTCTTCGGTTCTATGACCATGGGTACCATGGTATTTGCATATTTGATTGGGGTTCCTTTGAGCTGGATCTAACTATAGGGTTCTAGGACATCTAGTATCCTTGATCTGACCAATGGGTGATACAATTCCCAATGTGACGATGCTGAAGTTGTATTCTGATAATTGTGGAGTTTCTGTGGGCTCGACATGCTTATCGAAGCCGATTTTACTCGTGATCCCTCGGGAGCTCTATCCTCGATCATTCCTTCGATCATTTCGGACGAGATTACATCCTGGGTCGTTGTTTCTATGATCTGCGCTATAAGGTTGATACCGATCTCTGTTTGATCGGGGTTCTCTGTTGATATCCCTCTGAATTCTGTCGACGAGTCTATTTGGGTAAACAGAACTAGAAAGGGTCCCCAATTGATCATCCTTGACCCTGATCTTTGACCGGTACCGATTATGCACATCGGCCCAGGTCATCGCTGGATATTCAATTAAAATCTGCTTTAGCTGTCGTGATGCCACCGAACTTCGTTCGTTCAAACCTTGAGTAAAAGCTTGAACATCCCAATCATATGTGACCGTGGGTAGGTCCATGCGTTCCATATGGAACTGAGATACGAATTCCCTTAACATTTCGTTTTCCTTTTTCCTTACTTTGAAGAGGTCTGACTTTCTAGTCGCAGCCTTTATTGCTCCGGCGTGTGCCTTCACGAAAGAATCTGCAAGTATGGCGAAAGAATCGATGGAATTGGGCGGCAAGTTGTGGTACTATCATCGCCCCTTTCGATAAGGTTTATCCAAACTTTTTCAGTAGAACAGATTCAATCTCGTCATCTTCTATGTCATTCCCCTTTATTGTGGATGTATAAGAAGTGACATGTTCATTATGGTCGGTAGTCCCATTGTATTTGAGAATTTCTGGCATGCAGAAGTTTTTCGGTATGGGCTTCGGAGCCGCACTTGGAGGAAAAGGCTTCTGCACGAACTTCTTCGAATCTAAACCCTTTAGAATCGCTGATGCCCCCGGTATTTGGTCAACCCGGGAGTTGTATGTTTCTAGCTTTTTGTCATTTGCCTCGATTTTCTTTTCTCCTGATTCAATCCGCTCAGTGAGCTCCTCGAGCATTTTCATAATGGCGGGGTTAGTCCCCAATTCGATGTCGTTCTATCTCTCCGGTACAGGTTCAGCCCTGTGAACAACTTCTAATGGGGGCTCATGTTCGACCCCACTTGGTGCACGGTTCTGGTTTTGTAGTTGTGCTATAACAACTTGCTGAGCATGTAGCATCTCAAATATCAACTGAAGGCTGACTCCACCATCTTCTCCGCCCTACGTACCTCGACCACCTGACCGAACTTCCCTGTGTACGCTACCTTCGGGACCAATACCCAGATTTGCATTTAGGGCGACATGTGAACTGACATCGACGGGATTTGAAATTGGTTCTCCCTCGAGGTCAGCCTGAGGCACTTCGATCCGGGGGGCGGCTATATTGTTGTTTTTCTCGTGAAATCTGAGGTCGTTGTCACCATGTGTGGGTGCCACTTGTGAGTTTGACATGTTTATCCTGAAATCAAAAATACTTACAAGAACAAGTGTAAAGCAGCGTGTGTTATCAGAATCAGTATTAAGAAATCACTATTATCCTTAGCCCCAAGGTGGACGCCAAACTGTTTACCCTTAAAATTGGATAACAATTAAACTTATAATGTGGTTTTAAGGACACGTGATTTCACCCAATACCAATTGATATATGTGAAGATTAGAAATAGAAATTAACAATAACGTAAGGCAACCTAGTATTGAAACGGAATTCAGCCCTCGAGCTAGAGTGCCTATCAAACTGATTGATACCAAAATAGTTAAAACAAAGCAAGCTGATGAACAAGAGAATATAAGCTAAAAAGAGAGTGTTATATTGCTTTTTTATGCGAGAACAATGTGTATATTCTCTTACAAATGATTAGAACTCCCTTTAGATAGTAGATGAATTCTACTTATGGTATAACTCTAATTACAGAAGAAAATTCCATGATTACCTAATTAAACATTCTTGACTTGATCCGTTCCGAGATTTTCGCCATGATCTTCGACCAGTCACAGATATCTCGCCATTCTGTTATTATGCTATCTTCGATCTTGCTCGATGTTTGTCTCATTCGGTCTCGATCGTTGCTGACCTCGATCTCGACAGGTATCTTGAATCCCGAGCTCGATACCTTGTCCTCGTGCCTTAGTCTGATCCATTACGGGGTCGACCTTCAATGCAATTTCCTAGTCTCGATCAAATAGCAAAATCGAGTGAGTCCGGTTTTAACCGTATACAATATTAAAGGGAAAAAATACTACTATAGACAAGCTTGGACTTTAGAAAAGAGAAAAAGACAACAAAAACTACTTTATCCCTCAATATGAAAGAGAATTTACGCATAGTAATCTTTAATTATGGAGTACTTTAAGAAAAAAAAGAAAAAGAAAACCGAAATGTACGGTAAAATCCATTTAAAATCAAACCCATTTATAACTTTATCGAGCAAAGTTGTATAGTGATCCTAAAGATAGCAGGAGCAGGAAAATCATATCCAAGTAGGAAACCAATAGAACAAGAATTCGGACAGCTTCCTATAAAACAGGAAAAAGAGCCATTCTCTTTATTTGTCATTATAACTCCAAAACTCAAATCTTCTTTACAGGTAAACATTCTTGAGCTCCTCTGTAGTTCTACAATTCACCCTTTTCTTCTGCTATTGGTCACCCTTCTTTATACCCTCTTTTTTAGTCAAAGTTTCTTTCTTTTCTTTTACTATAATCTGTCTCAATATTTTTGTACTGTGAATCCAATTGTTATTATTGTATATTAACTTGATTATTAACTGATAAACTGTAAATTATGGACCCGCCTCTGAGTTTCACTATTTATAAAGAAATCTTTCATGCTGAATCTTCCTTGACTTTGTATTTTTATGGGGTTTCTTTTGTGGATTTTGATTGATTTTTCATTATCCGATCAGATTCTTCACCAGGCATATATTATGTTTTATTTTTTCTTTGGTTCATATATGTAGAATTGGGGTTTTTACGGGGTATTCTTCCATATTAGTCTATGTGTTAAAAGGGGGATAAAAGATGACTTCTTTTGGTGGAGGGTATATTAAGCATATCCGATTATCAGCATGGTAGAATTAATAGTTTAATTTTGTGCATAAAATTGGGTTCTTTTTAAATCCCAATTAGTAAAATAGGCTGGATAGATTGGTCATTGGATTGGTCGAGGTGCAAACAAGATCTTGTTGAGCTTCCAGGGTAACTTAAGCATATGGGAGATGAGAATGATAGTTACAATTTGATCTATTTAGTGCTTAGAATAGTTTGTTTTTATTTGATTCGCGTGTGCAAAATTGGGTTTTTTTTAGCTGGTGCAGTTCTAATCTAGTCTAAGAGTTAAACGAAAAAGGAAAAAATGACCTTTTCTAAGTCTCGGGGCATCTTAAGCATATTAGAGATCATCAAATAAGTATTATAATTTATCCATTTTGTTGCTTAGAGTAGTTTGATACTGGAGTAGTTGAGATTAGCTTAAGGCTGATATGCTAGTCCTAAAGTAAGAACGGCTTGGACTTTGATGAGCCTGAAAATAGGCCAAGCAAAACAGAATTAAATCTTGTTCTGATTTTCTTACTTCTGCTGATTTTATGTGGTTGAAATTCCAAAAGCATGATATTGATTGCGAATCATGACAACACAGTGTAATTATTGCAAAGACATCACTGTTCTGATTGCTTGTGCAACATAAGGTTCTTCGGATCCTCTAATTCTCTGATTTGGAATGTATTATTCGCGATGAATAAATGTGAGATCATATTCCTGTTTAATGAAAGGAAGTCTTTATATAGGCATAAGCTTCATTTGTGTATTTGTATTGGTTTTACAGTTCCTGACAGATATACTTTGTCGGGACAAAAGCACTTTTCTTAACTCACTATTGAAAATTGAAAACCCTTTGATACTCCCAGTTACCATTCTTCAAGTCCTATTAGTATGTCTATTGGTAGATTTCTTTCTTTGTGCTTCGATTTACTGTTTCCTCAATCAAGACTGACTGATTGTTTTCTCGTTGGCAGCATGGATTTTAGGGTCTGCCTGTGTCTTTTCATACTTGGTTCTAGCTGGTGCTGTACTGCTAGAGAATTATCAGCGCGTAACCACCTTATTACTGAAACTGAAGATATTTCTGGTACTTTCTCTTTTTTTTTTAAGTTTAATGCAGTTGTGGGATAGCTGTACTGCTTTAATTGAGCAACCAAAAAATCAATTAATTTATGAACCTTATTTACAGCTTTATTTGATTTCTCCTATGGTCAGTGTCCAATTGCCCTTCCATTAACAAGAACCTCCTTAATTCTCACGACATCATTAGTTATGTAATGGATAATTGTTATTTTCTGCTAGACCGCTACTTGCAGTTTATAAATTTACTTCCTCCATCCTATTTTCATGTGACAGAATTTGATCGGCCGCATAGTTTAAAATGTTGATAATAACCTATTGGTAGTGGTGGAAGAAAACACTGGGACAATGGTTTGATTGAGGAAACATAGCCTCAAAAAGTTTAATTTCAAATTGTCAACTGAATTCTTCGTATTCTTAAAGATTTTGAATTATATCAATCGTTTTTTAATGTCTCAAAATAAATATATGTCATGTAAGTCTCTAGACGACTGATATGCCACTCCTCAAAGACTCTTATTTGGACTGCGACTTCGACTTCGACCTTCTCTAATCGAAACTTCTTTGCCTTCATTATTCTCTTTCCTTCTTTACCAAATGAACCAAACCTTCCATTGACCCTTCCCATTAATATACTTGCTGTCTTTATGTCTTTTCAAATGAATACATTTGTATCACGTTCCTTTCAACTTTGAAGGGCTGGTTACTTATACAAGTTGCAATTCATGCAAATGGTTCTAGACAATTTCTGAAGCTTTATGAACCTACTTGACTAGGGATCTCTTACTGACAAGTTCAGCGATCTTTGCATCTTTTTATTATCCATTTATTTGACTTCATTAAATGAATAAGCTAGTGGTTTTCTCCATGCGATGCATCTTTCTTGTTGAGTATGTCAATCTTACTTGCTAGCCTAATGTACTCTTTTTACCTAAATGCTCTACAGTACATGATTTGAACTGCTTGGTGTATTTGTGTAGCTTCATTAATTTGAAAAAGAATTTGTTAACAATTGGCTTTATTGCAACAGTAGTGCAGATAAATAACCTAGAGGTGCCGAGACAAGTTCAACCGCTGGAAGAAGTCGGAGGAAATGAACAGTTGTGCGCATTGTGTGAAGAATATACTGCCAAGGCACTAAAGTACATGGCTAATAACAAGACCCAAACAGAGATCATTGACCATCTTCATGAGTCCTGTTTCAAGATGCCATTTTACAAGCAGGAGGTACTTATAATCTAAGTTGAAATTGTCTATCTATTGACCATTTCATTCACCTAAATGATTGATTTTCACTGCACATAAGAAGGCCAAGTCAATTTAGATGTTGTACAGTCATGGATGTTGCATTCTTATTTTGTGTGTTCTTCTGTCTGACATCCTTAAATGCTTGGTAAAATTTTGTTGAGAAAAGAACTGATCATTTGGGGTTCCCTAGATAAGATCAAGAAAGAAACTTAATTAATTGATTGGGTGGCTTCTTCATTATTATAATGAGCATGTCTAAGCTTCCAACTTCTTAAGAAATCAAAATTTACCAGAGAAAATAGAGTAAGGGAAGGAAGGAAAGATAAGTGAGAATTAAATTCATTTTGTCTGATATTTATCTACTATCTCGCATCCTTAAATGTTGATACAAATTGTTCGAAATCGTTTTTTTTTCAGTCTTTAGAAGAACTAATCAGATGAGGTTCCTTATACTGTAATGAGCAAGTATAAGCCATATGAATTTTTTAAGAAGTCAAACTGTACGTAAGTTAACAAGGAAAGGAGTGAAATCATAAGCGAAAATGTGCAAGATGACTGAACTCTGTGGTTATAAAGTATTTGGGTGGCCTCTTCGGGTTTACTGTCTGTCTTTATTCTGAATTGCTTAATATGAGACTTTGAACGGTTTCTGCAGCTATGTTGTGAGTGAATCTCTTTGATTTTTTGGCTGCAGTGCATCGTACTTGTGAATTATTATGCTCCTCTCTTCTTCTCAGAGATCAACAAAATAAGACCTGAAGACTTCTGCGAAAAGTTTGACCTCTGTGAACGAGTGGTTACCATTTCTCAGGTGCTTTCTGGACAGAGCTGTGATTTATGCCACCAAGTAGTTACAGAGGCCGAATCTAAGTTGAAAGATCCTGACACCCAGGTACACTATGTTTAATTATATGTGTATAATATATTAATATAATGTATATAGTTACCTGGACTAAGTACGAAAGAGATGAACATCTTTTCGGAGTTATGATCCAGTTTTGGTTGAGAAGTCTGCTGTATTTTAAAATTGGTTATCTGCTACTAAAGACAGCTTTAGACTTCTAATATTATTTCTGCGTTTTAGTAGTTATATAATAAGCAGTAATGCAGAATATCATGCAATGCCTAAATTTCCACTTTTATGCATTAATATTTGGATGAAATCTCCCTAAAGAAGAATGTTTTAAAGTACTTCCCCAAGTAAGTTACTTCCATGAATATCCATGGAGTAGTTAGTTTCCGATCTTTTGTGTGCTTTAGATTTGTTCGATGAGAAGTTCTTAAAAGAAATAAGAGCAGGAAGCTAAATGCATGTTGCATGGACCCACAAAGATAATGTTACTGTATTCCAATCCTTCAACATGCCAAGAAATTTAGAAAAAGTGGAACATCTGCATAGGGCTGTAACTCTGTTCATTACCTTTCGTTTGCTTATTCATTTTTATTTTTGACATCCTTTCAGTTGGAAATACTTGAGCTGCTCTTGAAGGCATGTGGAGCTGTCAAACTCAAACCTTATGCCAGAAAGGTTAGAAACATATGAAAATTTGACTATAAGGATGAATAAGCGCTAAAGTTTTCCTACATTATTTGGAATACCTTTGAATCCTGGAGAACAGTCCAACTTTTTTACCTGATGATAATATATACAACCCTTGTTTGATATCTGTGTTGATGTTTATATTCTCACTCTCTCCTTTTTGTCTGCGCGTGCGTGGTTATCTTTTGGCAGTGCAAGATACTGATCTTTGAATATGCGCCAGTGATTCTCGTAAATGCTGAACAGTTTCTGGAAAAAAATGACGTTTGTGCTATTCTCCACGCTTGTGAGCCTGCAGCAGATAAAGAGCTACAAGCATCGCCAAAGATGCAAGCTTCATTGCATTCGGCCTCTTAAAGAATTCAGAGTTTCTAGACTTGGTACATATTGTTTTATGCATTCGCTTAAACACCATCGTCAAGTTGTTGTATATAGCGTGATAGGTTGAGACTCAAACTTCATTTACTGTTATGAACACAGTTATTTATGCAAGAGTAAATATATATTTCTAAGTTTCCAAGTTACAGATTTAACAGAGTTGGGGTTGTATATGTATAATGTATTGCATGTAAACTGGTATCCTATGTGCCGTATGAAAAATGTTGTATGTACCAGTTGCTGTGGCAATTTTCAACCCAATTCTTGTAACCCGTCCAAAACAAGTTGAATACAAGTAAAGATGGTTTTAAAGTGGGCATATACTGGTTTGAGCAATATTTCATGTTCTATGGTCCTTTCCCGAGGTAGTTTTGCTTCTTCACTTCACTCTAATTTATAAGTTTTAAGAGGAAATTGTTACTATTACACTATTTGTTGAATTTTGTGATCATCCTATTGAAAAACTTAAGCTATTAAGGGCATCTCCAACCCTGGGCAAATTCACTCCAACCCAATTTTTTTTTACACCAAAGAAGAATATTCCTATTATATTCTTATCTCTCTTCTCTATTATATTATTTTCTTTATAAAACAAATTCTTTCTTTTTTCTTTTTTATATATGTATCTCATATAATTCATATTTCTTTCTTATATAATCATTTAAATATAAAATTATTTTATACCTTTAATTTTTAAATAATATAAATTATAAGCAAATATTATACATTATACATATTAATGTATAATTCAAATAAAAATGAAATCATTGATAAGATATAATTAAATAAATATTATATTATGGTAAAACTTAGTATAATTTTAACATAAATATTCAACTTACAAGATTATTATGTTGTTCCCATAAATGCCCTATTAATGCATTACGAATCTCTGTACTTAATTTTTTTGTGTCGAGCTAAAAATTGTTCAAATCGGTAATTTTCATCTACTATCATTTCTCCTGTTGGAGTTGAACCTTCCCAAGCATATTAAATTGGTGCATTAAGATCACGTTCATAATCAATAAATATTGTATTATTTATTTTACAACATATTATATTTCAGATTTGCACTATCCATTTTCTTGATGGTTATATTTTTATACAATTATAACTTATAATAAAATTAACTTATAATTTTATATAAAAATAAAATATACGAAAATTAATTTATAAAAATTATATAAAATTATAAAATTAATATTATAAAGATATTACATAAAAATTATAAGTAATTACAAAATTTATAATATATTAAATTAAATTTTATATATAAAAAATAATAATAAAATAATAATGAATAGTAATGACGTTGATGAATAACTAAAATAACGTTTGATGTCAAAATTAGTGTCAGGTTGATGATGGTCTAAAGGCCCCACACTTTTAATTATTGAACTAATACACTCTTCGCACTTCGAGTACTCTTTTTCTTGGGCCAAGCACCCGAAAATGACTTCAAACCTCAAAGTCTTTTGAGATTTTTACATGCCTAATCCTTTATTTAATATTATTTTCATTAATAATATTATTCTTCATTTATTCCATAAATGGCAATTTCTTTTGCAATTGTAGCACATTTTAAAAATAAGCTGGCCCTAAGATTAAGGAGTTAGTTTTATTCCAATAATATATTGATATCATTTCTCTCTCATCATTATGGTAAAACTTTCCTTTTTTCACTCTTTTGTAACGGTAACCCCCCCTCCCTTCCTTTATTGTTGCTACCTTCTATCTCCATTCTTGCATATAAAAAAACAAATTTAATTATTATACCTATATATATATATATATATATAATTTCAATTGTTCGTAATGTATATACGACCAATATACCATATATAGTTTCAACTAAAATATGCATACATTTTTTGTTTATATTTTGTATATTAATAATGTGATTAGCTGGAATTTTTTATGGGACGTTCATGGTATATATAAGATATAAAATATTTTATACTAGAAATATACCATAAATATGAAAATCTTCAAGAAAAACCTATGCATATACTAGTATATTTGTAGAATATTTATAGTATAAAAATGAATTAATCTAAATATACACTATATATAATATATTTGTAAAATATTTACAATGTCAATTAGTATACATTTTATATATCATTTAGATTTAAATATACAAACATGAAAGAATCAAAATCAAATAATATAAACAAGTCAAACATACATGTTAAATAATATATGTATTATCCAAAAATAAAAAGGAATAAAATCGGTAGTGTTGGGGGATTAAGGAAGTTTGGGAGTTAAATAAGGAACAAATCCTTATGTTACAAAGGTGCGAGATGTTAGGCATATTGTTGGGGTTTCGGTTTTGGTTAGAATATGCTCTAGAAGAAATATTTTTGTTGCTACTATTGAAATATTAAGTTTGCTGCTACCGATATGTATTATGTTTTTTAATATTGCTTAGTTATGTAAAGAGACTAGTGTAACTGTTCCCAAAGATCACACCTGAGCTCGTTCTAATATGCTATGCTCAGTGGATTGCTAACTGTTCAGGAGTTAATGTTGAATCCAAAATACTTGAAAACTTGTTGATTTGACTTATCAGGGCACAATGAAGGTCTTCGGGTTGATACTAGTTGATCCTGGTACATATAATCCGGGAGGTTCTGCCTCCTTCTGTTTTAGTTCATTTAAGAAGTTTTGTGTGACTTTGAACTGACTAAGCATCATTTGTCACGTGTGAACTATTGTATTATCCACGTAATACATCTATATTTTACCAATATATAATTCATGGGTCAAAAGCCATGTTTATATTAATTGTCGATTAAATTTGTTGATTCACTTGATGCAAATATCAAGTATACGGTCAAAATCAGGGATCTCGATTTTGAAGTACAAAATATTACCCCGAATTCAAGCTAGCATGAATCGAGGTCAAGGTCAAGTCAAGCTAAAAAGGGCATGCTTCGGGGATTAAACCGAGGGCTGAGCATGACCTACCTCAAAATAGCACCGTTATGAATATGTACCAGAATGGGCGGGAACTTCTCTATGGCACAAAGATCAAGGCGTAAATTCTGGAATAGATTTGCACGAGTTGGTACAAATTCGTACTAGGTGGTTATACAACTGTCCCAATAAGATTCCTTACTGTAAATAGAAATGTACCATATTTAGGGTCTCCCCTCCTATATAAAGGGGACCCCAATCATTTATAAAGACCAGCTAATCATTGGCAAAGAATATACTATCTTACTTCCTCGTTCATTGTTCTTCAGATTATTCTCTAGATTTACTGCTCTTCCTTTATTATTCTTGCTTTATCGTCCCTAACCCACCTCGAGGTCATCGAGCTCAAGGTCCATATTGCCCAAGTAACACTGGTTTGATTCATCGATTCCATTCATTTATACTTTATATTACTTGCTTATTAATTTGTATTGGACTAGATCACGTATCTTTAAAACCACAAATCAAATTTAATTGTTACTCGTATTTTCGAGGTAAACATTTTGGTGCCCACCGTGGGGCTAAGGATAATATTGATTATTTCAATGCTAATTTTCTGATAACACACGTTATTCTTCAAACTTTTTCTTGTCAAAGATTCTTTGATTTCAGGCTAAAACATGTCGAACTCAGCAAACACACCAGTGCATGGTAATGACGGCCTCGGGTTCCATGAGAAAAATGATAATGCAATAGCTTCAGCGGCCGGTGTACCACCGCTTAACCCTGGGGTAGCACCAATTCCTAACCTAGTCGATGTTGGTTCACACATTGCTTTAAACGTCAAATTGGGCACTAACGTCGGAGGAAGCGTACGCAGAGAAGTTCAACTCGGTGGCCAAGGAACACATGGTCGAGGAGATGGGGAAGTCAGCCTCCACGTGATTTTCGAAATGTTACAAGCGCAACAAATTGCTATCGCTTAGTTGCAAAGTCAGCAAAAGACTCTGAGCGTAGTGGGACTAGAAACTACTCACAGTGTTGAACCAGTTCCGGACAGGTCGAGCAATAATGGATCAGGAGCTGACCCCTCAATCATGAGAATGCTCGAAGAACTCACAAAGAGGATTGAGTCAGGAGAAAAAATGATCGAGGATAACCATAAAAAGGTGGAGACATATAACTCGAGGGTCGACCAAATACCAGGAGCGCCTCCGGTTTTGAAAGGACTGGATTCTAAAAAAATTTTGCAAACGCCCACCCCCCCCCCCCCCCCCCCCCCCCCCCCNTGTCACGCCCCAAAATCGAGGGACGAGACCGGCGCCTAACCGGATGAACCCAGTCAAGCGGACCTGACTTGCCTTTCCTATCCAGCGTATTACCCCGTGTTCATAACATACATTATTTCATGTGAGTTAGCCGAATTTAGATTCAAGGTACATCTTACAATATAATTCCATTTTTTCCTCTTTTAGCATTTCAACGATTGATATTCAAACATACATAATACATACATAACTTTCCAACATGATCCATGGTTCCGAGTACGTGTTGTTACTACCCAAAAATACATATATACACCTACATCATGTCTACGGAGCCTCTACGAATACTAGGGATTTTACATAACTTGCCGGTAACAAGGCCCCGGCTATACCTTTACAACATAAGAAAAAGAGGGTGGTACAATCCACACACGGCCCCGAGGAGAAGAGGGTCTCACCACAACTGCTGAAGAGATGAAGAGGAGGTACCACTAACGGCGGGCTGAGCTACCTGCTATGGAACCACCTACATCCATATAAAAGATGTAGCGCCCCCAGCAAAAGGGACGTTAGTACTGTGGAATAGTACTAGTATATATGAACAAACTTTATCCTAAGTACAATAAACCAATACACAGATAAGAAAAAGGACAGTAATAGGACCAACAATCAAAACACACGGAAAGAGACAATCAAAGTCAACAATTTTACAATCTCTCCTTTTTCCTTTCCAACACCACCATATTCACGAGTTTCATCAATTTCATATCAATAGTGATAAAGATCACTTTTCCACCCTTATTACCTCAGCCACCCTTATTACCTCGGCCACCCTTATCACCACAACCCACACCTTATTACTTCGTGTTGCGGCACGCAACCCGATCCCACCTGACAATTCATATTTTATAACAACAACACCAAAAAATTTCATCACAAGGGCCTTCCTTTCAAGGATCACAAATTCAACAACAACACCAAACAATTTCATCACAAGGGCCTTCCTTTCAAGGATCACAAATTCACATTTAACAATTCATTTACTTGGGCTCAAGGCACCCCAAACTTTCATCAAGCAGCAATTTATGCACAAGGTGTTTCCATAACCGTTCAACTTATTTACAATGCTTCATATCAATAACTTTAAATAACTACCATCTTTTGCACATAATAAGGTAGGCACGCCAAGTCACAATTCAAAATCTCATCTAACACAGTGGGGTGGCAATCTACTAGACAATCAATTCACATATTTTCATATAAGTACACCTACCATATGCTTGCCACAACAAGAGGGATTTTACAAGGGTTAAAGTTAGCCATACATACCTGGAGTCGAAATCCCTTTTTAACTTTTACTCACAAATCACCGAACCAACTAGTACCGTCAATCTAGTTCACAAATTAAATATATTCACTCAGAATTGGAAATCACGCATACAATTCAGACTCTCTTAAGCATTTTGCCAAACACTATGTGACCCCATTAGATTACCAACCCCGCCTTTGTAAAATTTACCCCAACCCACTCCCTTTTACTAGATTAACACCATTATTAAACATGCATGCAAGGTATTAGTTAATATTTTCAAGAATCGATCCACGCTAATCCTCCATTTGTTTAAAATCAGAAAATTAATGGAAAAGGGGTTGGGAACCCTTACGTGCTAGAATGAGGAAGAAGAAGATTACTCGAAATATCAGGCCTGAGGGACTTTGAAAATCAATTTGATGGAAGAACCACTTTCTCTCTCAAGAACTCTCCTTTCCTTCTCTCTATTTTTCTCAGAAGACTTGTTAAAATGAAGGGGTGGGGTGTTTTAACGAACTGGGGGTCGGGTTTTAAAATTAGAAAAATTAGGAGCCCGACACAGGAATGCGGTCAGGAATGCGATCGCATTCCTGACATGCGGTCTGCAGACCGGTCGCAGAATGGCCCTCAAGATGGGCCAAACTTTAAAAACACATTGTGCAGGTATGTGACCACTATGTGGTCCGCATACACGTTATGCGATCGCATAGTGCGTCGCATAACCTCCCTCACCAAAAATCAATGGGCAAGAATGTGACAACTATGCGGTCCGCATAACCAGAATGCGATCGCATTCTAGACCGCATAATTGTCCTCAATTTGGGCAGTGGTCTGCCCAGGTATGCGACCATTATGCGGTCCGCATACCCGTTATGCGATCGCATAGTGCGTTGCATAATGCCCAACTTCTGGAAAATTACATCTTTCAACTTCCGGGGTGCTTTTATTCAAAATAGGTCCGTTTTAAGGATTTCTACAGTTATAACCACTCGGGGAC
>ML266142.1:0-22201 GCA_005239495.1 Nicotiana undulata | reverse complement strand
CAATTTATGCACAAGGTGTTGCCATAACCGTTCAACTTATTTACAATGCTTCATATCAATAACTTTAAACAACTACCATCTTTGCACATAATAAGGTAGGCACGCCAAGTCACAATTCAAAATCTCATCTAACACAGTGGGGTGGCAATCAACTAGACAGTCAATTCACATATTTTCATATAAGTACACCTACCATATGCTTGCCACAACAAGAGGAATTTTACAAGTGTTAAAGTTAGCCATACATACCTGGAGTCGAAATTGCTTTTTAACTTTTACTCACAAATCACCGAACCGACTAGTACTGTCAATCTAGTTCACAATTAAACATATTCACTCAGAATTGGAAATCATGCATACAATTCGGACTCTCTTAAGCATCTTGCCAAACACTATGTGACCCCATTAGACTACCAACCCCGCCTTTGTGAAATTTACCCTAACCCACTCCCTCTTACTAGATTAACACCATTATTAAACATGCATGCAAGGTCTTAGTTAATATTTTCAAGAATCGATCCACGCTAATCCTCCCTTTTTTATAATCAGAAAATTAACGAAAAAGGGGTTGGGAACCTTACCTGCTAGAATGAGGAGGAACAAGATTACTCGAAATATCATGCCCGAGGGACGTTGAAAATCAAATTAATGGAAGAACCACTTTCTCTCTCAAGAACTCTCCTTTCCTTTTCTCTATTTTGTTCAGAAGACTTGTTAAAATGAAGGGGTGGGGTGTTTTAATGAACTGGGGGTCGGGTTTTAAAATTCGAAAAATTAGGAGCCCGACACAGGAATGCGGTCAGGAATGCGATCGCATTCCTGACATGCGGTCTGCAGACCGGTCGCAGAATGGCCCTCAAGATGGGCCAAACTTTAAAGCCACACTGTGCAGGAATGTGACCACTATACGGTCCGCATACACGTTATGCGATTTCATAGTGCGTCACATAACCTCCCTCACCAAAAACCAATGGGCAAGAATGCGACAACTATGCGGTCCGCATAACAAGAATGCGATCGCATTCTAGACCGCATAGTTGTCCTCATTTTGGGCAGTGGCCTGCCCATGTATGCGACCATTATGCGGTCCGCATACCCATTATGCAATTGCATAGTGCGTCACATAACGCCCAACTTCTGGAAAATTACATCTTTCAACTTCTGGGGTGCTTTTATTCAAAATAGGTCCGTTTTAAGGATTTCTACAGTTATAACCACTCGGGGACCTATTCGGGCATTATCTTAAATAAGAAATTTTAAGAGTACTTACATACCCAAATACAATGGGACCACCGATCCCAACGAGCACATCACTATATATACTTGCGGTATAAAGGGAAACAATTTGGATGATGACGAGATCGAGTATGTTCTACTAAAAAAATTTGGGAAAACTTTATCCAAAGGAGCCATGATTTGGTACCATAACCTACCCCCGAACTCTATCGATTAGTTTTCCATGTTGGTAGATTCGTTTGTAAAGGCACATGCTGGTGCTATAAAGGTTGCAACAAGAAAGCGGACGTGTTCAAAATTAAACAAAGGGACAGTGAGATGTTAAGAGAATTTGTATCCCGGTTCCAAATGGAACGAATGGAGTAACTACCAGTCTCTAATGACTGGGATGTTCAAGCTTGCACTCAGGGGCTAAATGAGCGGAGCTTGATAGCATCGAGGCAGTTAAAACAAAACATGATCGAGTACCCCGCTGTGACTTGGTCGGATGTGCGTAAAAGATATCGGTCAAAGATTAGGGTCAAAGATGATCAGTTGGGAACCCCCTACGGCTCGGTTTATCCAAACAAGTTAGCAACAAAAAATTCGAGAGATGCGGACTGGGAACCGAGACCGAACAAGGAGAGGTATCAAGCGTACACCGAAGAGCGAAGGAACGACTCGAGGCATAACATACCTCGAAATGATCGAAGAGTATATCGAGGACAGAATTCTCGGGGACTCATAAGTAAGACCGAGTTCGATAGGCATTCAGGACCGGCGGAGGCACCTCGATTATCAGAGTACAATTTTAGCATTGATGCCTCGGGTATCGTGTCAGCCATAGGAAAATTTATAGATACCAGATGGCCTAAACCCATACAAACCGACCCTTCTCAGAGGAATCCCAACTTGATGTGTAAGTATCACGGAACACATGGGCACAGGACCGAGGATTGCATGCAACTGAGAGAGGAGGTAGCCCGATTATTCAATGAGGGGCATCTTCGGGAATTTCTCAGCGACAGGGCAAGAACCATTTCAGAGAAAGATACGCCAACAGGAAGAATGAACCAGAGGAACCTCAACATATTATTTATATGATCATCAGCGGAGTCGACGTCCCACAGGGACCCGTGTTCAAACGTACCAAAGTGTCAATCACAAGGGAGAAACAGACTCGGGACCATATGCCCGAGGACACCCTCACATTCAATGAGGAAGACACCAAGGGCTTATCTCAGCTGCACAACGATGCACTGGTAATTTCTATTCTTTTAAATAAAGTTCAAGTTAAACGTGTTCTTGTGGATCCAGGTAGCTCGACGAACATAATCAGGTCGAGGTTGTGGAATAGCTCGGGCTACTTGACCAAATCATACCTGCATCTTGATGTTTTATACTTCAATACCACACAAGAGGGGGGTGATTTGTGTGGTGTCCAATTCTCGAGTGCAGTTTCCATAGAAGAACCTGGTTCTTCTTGGTGTTCCAACTTCTACAGTTTGCGAAAAAGTAATTGCAGAATTTAAAGCAACAATTTTACATGGAAAACACCAGGCTCAAAAGGTGAAAAAACCACGACCTACTTCCCAGTAGGATTTTCCCAAACTCTTCACTATAACACTGAGCCAAACAACATTCACAAAATAAACTCTTTTGTAAACCTAAGGACTAACTCTAATCCCTTTGTGGCAAACCGCCTCTAGCTAATTGTGACAAACTTCAAGTTAACTCTAACTTGAACAGTGTGTACCTATAACAATTGCTTCTAGATAAAGGTGAAAGATACAATATTTAAACACCTACTACAAACCACTAGACTCAAAAGACAACGGATAGAACAAGTTCTTCCAGCTAGTTCAAGTAGCTTTTGTGTCGCACAATGATTCTGCTTGCAAAATTGCTTTGGTAATTTTTCTTTCAGTTCTTGTTTCACTTCTGTGTTTGTGCATCAATTCTTCAGCAGGAATGCTTCAACACTTTATAGAGTCAATAGTTGAGATGTTGTTGTTCAGTTCTAATGCAACTCTTCCTTGGTGGAGGAGTTTGTGTTTATCTCAACTTCCTTGATCTCGTTTCTGTCCTACCTGAAGTCGAAGTCCATCTCCTTATCAATTTGCAACCTTTTCGCTTAGGAGATAACCTCTTAGTTCCCAGATAATATTTATCTCCTATGCATGGACGCTTCTTGTGCCAATGGGTCTATTTGACTATGTTTACCCTGATGGACCTGGTTCAACTGGGTTGGCATTTGTCAATCTTCAAAACCATGCAGTGACTTGATTCAACACATCTCGAGTCTTGAATGGCTTCAACATGGCAAGCAAAACAACGAAGGGAGAAATCATCCTCCCAATAAATGTGGCTGGGACCATACAAAACACGAAGTTTCATGTCATCGAAGGTGACATAAGGTATAATGCTTTGCTAGGAAGGCCGTGAATCCACGGCATGAGAGCAGTGACATCAACCCTTCATCAAATGATGAAGTTCCCAACAAAAGATGGCGTAAAGACGCTATATGGAGAGCAATACACATCGAAGGAAATGTTTTCAATTCATGACTTGACACCAGTATCAACGCCCTCTACATCGTAAAAGTCGAGCATCAAGGACAAACAGGTAGCTAAATAGTAATCACAGTCTACATCCTCGATTGAGCCTGAGGAACAGGTGGTCGAGGACGAAGAAGAGGACTTTCTTACCCCTCAAGCTTTTGTCGCCCCCGAGGAGTCAGATACGACGAAGTCACGGTCGAGGAACTTAAGCAGGTGATATTGATCGAGCATCTGCCGGAACGAAAGGTATACCTGGGGACGGGATTAACCCCCGAACTCGGGAAAAAACTAATTCAATTTCTTATTGATAACATTTATTACTTTGCTTAGTCCCACTTTGATATGACAGGGATCCCACCGGAGATAACCACCCATCGACTGAGTGTTGATCCTAGATTTAAACCGGTGAAGTAAAAGAGAAGGCCCCAGTCCGAGGTAAAGCACACATTCATAAAAGACGAGGTAACCAAACTTCTAAAAATAGGGTCCATTAGGGAAGTAAAATACCCTGAATGGCTAGCTAATGTAGTAGTAGTCCCTAAAAAGGGAAACAAACTTAGGATGTGAGCAGATTACAAAGATTTGAACAAGGCATGCCCTAAAGACTCTTTCCCATTGCCTAACATCGATCGTTTGATCGATGCTACGGCCGGCCACGAGATCCTTACCTTTCTCGATGCCTACTCCAGGTACAATCAAATTCGAATGAACCCGGAGGACCAAGAAAAGACTTCGTTTGTCACAAAGTATGGAACATATTGCTACAATGTAATGCCCTTCAGACTAAAAAATGTAGGGGCTACGTACCAACGCCTAGTTAATAAAATGTTCGAACATCAGATAGGCAAGTTTATGGAAGTTTATATTGATGACATGCTAGTTAAGTCCCTGCGCGTAGAGGACCATTTGATTCATTTGCAGGCAATGTCCGAGATCTTAAGAAAATACAACATGAAGTTCAACCCCGAGAAATGCGCTTTTGGAGTTGGCTCAGGAAAATTCTTAGGTTTCATGGTGTCGAACAAGGGGATCGAGATCAACCCCGAAAAAATTAAGGCCATCGAAGAAATCACCATCGTGAATAATGTGAAAGTCATACAACGGCTAACCGGGTGGATAACTGTGCTAGGCCGATTTATCTCGAGGTCATCGGATCAGAGTCATCATTTATTTTCCCTACTCAAGAAGAAAAATGATTTTGCATGGACTCCAGAGTGTCAACGAGCCTTAGAAGAGTTAAAGCGGTATCTATCGAGCCCACCCCTGCTTCATACTCTAAAGGTGGACGAAAAACTCTACTTGTACGTAGCCGTGTACGAGGTAGCGGTAAGTGGCTTGCTGGTTTGAGAAGATCAAGGTACACAATTTCCTGTTTATTATGTAAGTCGGACCCTAGGAGATGCTGAAACCAGGTACCCGCATTTAGAAAAGTTAGCACTTGCACTAATAAGCGCATCTAGGAAATTAAAACCATATTTTCAATGTCACCATATATGTGTATTGACTACATACCCACTTCGAAATGTCTTGCATAAACCCGAGTTGTCGGGCCGATTGGCCAAATGGGCCATCGAACTTGGAGGGTACGATATCGAATATCAACCCCGAACGGCCATTAAGACTCAAATTTTGGCACACTTTGTGGTTGATTTTACACCTGCCCGTGTACCTGAAGTAGAAAAGCAACTCCTGCTAAAAATGGGTACCTCCTCGGGGGTATGGACCCTCTTCATAGACGGTGCCTCGAATGTGAAAGGGTCCGAGCTCGATATTGTTTTAAAACTGCCTACGGGCAATATCATTAGGCAATCTATCAAAACATCCAAATTGACTAACAATGAGGCCGAGTATGAGGCCATGATTGCAGGTCTCAAACTGGCCAAGGGCCTGGGAGCAGAGGTCGTTAAGGCCAAGTGTGACTCTCTTTTGGTAAACCAAGTAAACGGAAGCTTTGAAGTTCGAGAAGATAGAATGCAAAGGTACTTAGACAAACTTCAAGTGACATTACACCGCTTCAAGGAATGGACACTGGACCATGTACCTCGAGAACAGAACAGTGAGGCCGCACTTGCGAATTTAGGGTCATCGGTCGAAGAAAATGATATTGTCCCGGGGACTGTTATCCAATTATCGAGGTTCGTGGTCGAAGAAGTCCATGCGGAAATTAATTCAACAAGTTTGACGTGGGATTGGAGGAATAAATACGTCGAATACTTGAAGCACGTAAAGCTCCCCTTAGACCCAAAGGAATCGAGAGCTTTACGAGCCAAACAGCTCGATTCTCGCTGGATGAAAATGGAACATTATACAGAAAAACCTTCGATGGACCGCTGTCAGTATTCTTAGGACCAGGAGACACCGATTATGTATTGCGAGAAATCCGCGAAGGCACTTATGGGAACCACTCTGGCGCCGTCTCTTTGGTTCGCAAGGTAATTAGAGCTGGATATTACCGGGATAGCATGGAAAAAGATACTAAGGAGTTCGTTCAAAGGTGTGATAAATGGCAAAGGTTCGCACCGATGATCCATCAGCCCGGTGAACAACTCCATTCGGTCCTATCCCCATGGCCATTCCTGAAATGGGGAATGGACATCGTCGCCCCCTACCAACGGCACCAGGTAAAGCTAAATTCATTTTGTTTATGACTGATTACTTTCCAAAATGGGTAGAAGCGCAGGACTTCGAGAAAAAAAGAGAAAAATAAGTCATTGACTTCATATGGGGACCACATCGTGTGTCAGTTCGGGATACCTGCCGAAATAGTATGTGACAATGGGAAGCAGTTCATAGACAGCAAAGTGACAAAATTCTTCGAAGACCATAAAATCAAAAGGATTCTATCAACGCCCTATCACCAGAGCGCAAATGGCCAGGCCGAGTCCACAAATAAAACTATCATTCAAAACTTGAAGAAGAGGTTCAATGATGCCAAAGGGAAATGGAGAGAAGTATTGCCCGAGGTGCTATGGGCATATCGAACAACGTCGAAATCAATCACGGGGGAAACCCTGTTTTCTTTGGTGTATGGTTTCGAAGCATTGATTCCAGTCAAGGTCGGGGAATCTAGAGTCAGGTTTCAGCATACTATCGAGGATTCAAACCACAAGGCTATGAACACTTGTCTCGAGCTAGTAGATGAAAAACGTGAAGACGCACTAGTTCGAATGGCTGCACAAAAGCAAAGGATCGAGAGGTATTACAATAGAAGGGTGACCTTCGCCATTTCAATGTCGGGGACTTAGTTCTAAGGAAAGTCACCCTCAATACTCGAGACCCAAATGAAGGGACACTAGGCCCCAATTGTGAAGGCACGTATCGAGTCATCGGAGTTGTAACGACCCGACCGGTCGTTTTGCGTATTAGGACCCTGTTCCCCTAGATGAAACTTCCCATAGCGGCTTCTCGTGATTTATGACTTGCGGGGACGGGTGGTTCGGGATTTGGAAGTGTTTAGAGTGCTATAGGAACACTTGGTTCCTTAAGGTTGGCCTTTTTGGTCAAGTTTGACTTCGGCCAATATTTTGAGCAAACGACCTCGGAATCAAGTTCTGACAAATTCAGTAGCTTCGTATGATTAATTCGGACTTGGGCGTATGTTCGGAACGGGTTTTCGATGACCCGGGAGAATTTCGGTGCCCAATATAGAAATACGGATTTCCTTAAGTTTAAAATTTGGTTTGGAACGTGATTTTGTGTTATCGAGGTCCGAAAAGAATTTCGAGACCGGGAATAGTTCCGTTATGTCATTTATGACTTGCCTGCAAAATTTGAAGTCATTCCGAGTAGTATAGGTTGGTCCGGCGCATCATTATAGAAATCAAGTACTTGAAGTTCTTAAGTTATGTATTTGGGGGTTTTGGGGTGTGATTTTGAGTTTTAGCATTGTTTTGAGTGTTCCGAAGGCTCGAGCGAGTCTGTGTTATGATTTGGGACTTGTTGGTAAATTTGGACGGGGGCTCGGGTGGCCCAGGAGCCTCCCGGACACCACACGAGGCCAAAAACCAGCCAAAACAACTATTGGTGCATCTGTTGCTGGTGTGACCGCAGGTGCGGTTGCCCAGTCGAAGGTGCAGGACCGCTCCTGCGGTCCCAGCCTCGAAGGTGCAAACCCCTGGGGTCCCCCTTTCTCGCAGGTGCGGACAAAAGTTCGCAGGAGCGGAGTCGCTGTTGCAGTCATCCCTCCGTAGGTGCGACCCCAGCCCCTCTTGCCCAGTTCCACAGGTGCGAGCCCCAGCTCGCCGGTGCGAGACCGCAGGTGCGGAATCCCTGTAGGCCAGGCAGTGTGTTCTTTTAAATACGGGAATATTCATTTTCTTCTCATTTTCCTCCATTTGAGAGCTTGGAAGCTTGGGAAAGGGGATTCCACGACCTAGCTACTGAAGAGGTAAGTTAATCCTACTCTAGTACTAGTTAAATACATGAACTACTAATTGAATTAGCTACTAAGTCATTGAAAAATCAAGAGTTGGGTAGTTACTTAGGGTTCTTGAGGGAGTTTGATGAATTGCTCATTTATTGCTATGAAATCAGGTAGAAATCATATATTAACGATCCTTAGGCTATGGGTGAGAGATTCCTTTGAGAATTTTAAGAATTCGAGCGTGCAGGCCCGGGGTCTAAATTTGGGAATTCTTCAAGAATGTTAAATTATTAAGCAAATGGGATAATTTCCCTTCCTTGAGCTTGAATTGATATCATTGTACCATATTTGGCTAGTTGCGAGTTCTCGGGTGTAGAGGTCAGAGTTTCGGGCGCATCCTTGGTCCGAGGGGTAGATTCGACACGAGGTGAGTCTCCTTTCTAACCTTGTAAGAAGGAATTTTCCCCATAGGTGATTTATATGCTACGTGTAATTGTTTTGGGGGCTACGTAGGTACAAAGTGAGGAGAGTCCGTACGTAGCGACTATTATTGTAATGTTTGGGTAGTTAGCCCACAACATGCCTTATATTCTTCCTTGAAACGTCATATGTGTTATAAACTCATGTTAGGCCTAGCATTGATTCTCTGAGATTTCGTGGATTTGGATAATTGGAAGGAAATTGTTATGGAAGGTAAGTTTTAATGATATTGTATGTGCTTGTGATCGCTTCGCAATTTACATACCGTGAGCGGAGTGTGATTTCCCCCACTTTCATGGGAGCGGGCCGTACGCCACGACGGATTGAAAGGTGCACTTATGGGACGGGCCGTTCAGTCCTCGGCAGTGCATAGATAATATCCTTATGACTTCGGTCGGTTGTCTTACCCTTGTATGCGCTTTGATATTTGGTACTGTTATTATTGATATTGAGTTGACGGTTATTTGAGGGAAAAGAAAAGTGTACATTATTGTCTATTTTCAGTAGTTATCTCGATCTCTGTACTTGACATGCATCTGCTGCTTACTGTCTTACCCGCCTACTGTATTTCAGTATATCCTGTCACATGTTATATTATTGGACCTTAGTGAGTGTCAAGTCGACCTCTCGTCACTACTTCTTCGAGATTAGACGGGATACTCACTGGATACATATTTATTTAATATGTAATCATGCTGCACTTCTGTACTTAACTGTACAGGTTCTGAGGCTGGTGCATCTGGTTATCAGACTGGAGCTAGATATTGACCGTAGCGGACCTGACTTCACGGTGAGCTGCTTCTTCTGGCGATCCCCGACTGCACCATGGAGTTTCATTTACTTTTGTTTCCCGTCTATTTATTCAGACAGTGGGATTGTATATTCTATCTTTTGGTTATCCTTTTAGTATGCCCCTGACACTCGTGACACTAGTTCCTGGAACACACGTAGTGGTTATTTTGGGATTTTGGGCTGTATATATATATACTCGTCTTTTGGCTCACACTTCTTTATAGCTATTTTATCTACCACTGAGTTATTATCTTTCGGTATCATGATTTAACTTGTTAAATTCGGTAAATGGGTAAATAATTTAATCAAGTAAAAAGAAACACTTGGTGAAATTTATGTTGGCTTGCCTAACCCTGTTGTTGGGCGCCATCACAACTTGGATTAGGATTCTGGGTCGTGACAACGTGGTATCAGAGCACTAGGTTCACGTAGGTCTCACGAGTCAGGGGCATACCCAGTAGAGTCTTGCGGATCGGTACAGAGACATCTGTACTTATCTTCAGGAGGCTACAGGGTGTTAGGAAACCTCTCTTTGTTCACATTCTATCGTGCAATCGATGATGTACTCAAATTTATTCTTTTATTCTCTCACAGATGGTGAGGACGCGTGCATCTGATGTTCCTGATCTGGGAGATGCCGCTACCCCCGCCGTCCGAGGTCGTGGTACTGTTCGGTGTAGGGCACCTGTCCGAGGTAGGGGACGAGGGCGTCCTAGATTTATACCAGTCGCACCACCACGGGACCCTACCCTAGAGGAGTAGGACGAGGTGCCTACAATAGCTCCTTCTCTAGTAGACTATATGACGGCGCCAGGCTTCCAGGAGGTCATGGGCCGTATAATGAGATTCATGGACACCATGTCCCAGGCTGGCCTATTTCTAGCAGATCCTGCCACTTCTCAGGCGGGAGGGGGAGTCCAGAACCCTACCGCTCAGGCTGCAGGACAGGAAGCAGCTGTACACCATACCCCGGGTACACCGCCCGTGGGTGGGATTCAGCATGTAGTAGTAAGGGCGATCAACAGAAGATGTTGGATAGATGGACTCGACTACGCCCTCCAGTCTTCGGGGGTGAGTGAGGTGAGGATGCCCAGGACTTCATCGATAGGTGCATGGACAGACTGCACAACATGAGGATCTTGGAGTCTCATGGGGTCGACTTCACTACATTCCAGTTAGAGGGCAGAGCTCGCATGTGGTGGCAGTCTTATGTACTCAGCAGGCCAGCTGGTTCTCCTCCGGTTACCTGGGAGCAGTTCACACAGATGTTCTTGGACAGATATATTCCTCCCTCTGAGATGGAAGAGCTACGGGGTCAGTTTAAGCAGCAGGAACAGGGGCAGATGTCGGTGACGGATTATGAGGCAAGGTTTTCAGAGCTATCTCGCCATGCACTCATGATATTGCCTACAGATGCAGAGAGGGTGCGGAGGTTTGTAGCAAGATTGCATCCGGGTATTAGGTCCACCATGGCTCGAGAAGTGGAGATGGGTACTCCTTATCAGCTCGTAGTGGAGATTGCTCGCAGGATCGAGGGTTATCGGTCGAGGAGCAGGGAGCAGGGTCAGCAGAACAAGAGGGCTAGGTTCTCAGAGGATTTCAGGGATGTTCCAACTAGGAGCAGAGGTCAGTTCGGGGGTGGTCAGCCCAATAGGCCTTCATATTCAGCACCTCCACTACCTCCTCGAGGTGGTTCAGTGAGGCCTCAGTTTAGTGTCATGCCAGAGTGTTCTTACCGTCCTCCGGCCATTCAGGGTTCCTCTTCGGGGCAGCAGGCTATAGTACCTAGAGGTTGCTATGAGTGTGGAGATCTAGGTCATATGAAGAAACATTATCCCAGGCTTCGAGGCAAGGCAGTGCAACCGGGTCATCAGCCTATGGGTCCAGCACCAGTAGTCCGGCCACCTAAAAGTGGAGGACAGGTCGGTAGGGGTTGTCCTATAGGGGGAGGCCTCAAGGGGAGATCAAAGTGGTAGGGAGGCTTCAGTACTATTTGACCCAGGATCCACATATTCATATGTTTCAGTACTATTTGCTCATTTTCTGAATGTTCCTCGTGAGTCCTTGGGTTCTCCTTTATATGTGTCCACTCCTGTGGGCAATTCTGTGGTGGTGGACCGGGTCTATCGATCTTGTGTGATCACATTCTGCATGTTCGAGACCAGAGCAGACCTGTTATTGCTCGACATGGTTGATTTCGAGGTTATTTTGGGCATGGATTGGCTATCTCCTCATCATGCTGTGTTGGATTGCCACGCCAAGACAGTTATTTTAGCCATGCCTGAGTCGCCGAGGTTGGAGTGGAGAGGTTCTTCAGTTAGTGCATTCAACAGAGTTATTTCCTTCATGAAGGCTCGGCATATGGTCGAGAAGGGGTGTTTGGCCTACATTGCCTATGTGCGGGACACCACCGAGTTCTCGACTATTGATTCGATGCCAGTTGTTCGAGAGTTTGCAGATGTATTTCCTTCAGATCTTCCGGGCATGCCTCCAGATCAAGACATTGATTTCTGTATTGATTTGGCTCCAGATACTCGGCCTATTTCCATTCCCCTGTACCGAATGGCTCCTAAGGAGTTGAAGGAGTTGAAGGAGCAGCTTGAGGAGTTGTTGGCTAAGGGGTTCATCAGGCCGAGTGTATCGCCATGGGGTGCTCCAGTTCTATTTGTGAAGAAGAAGGATGGGTCTATGCGGATGTGTATTGATTACCGCCAGTTGAATAAGGTTACTATTAAGAACAAGTATCCTCTGCCGCGCATTGATGATTTGTTTGACCAGTTGCAGGGTGCTCGTGTGTTTTCTAAGATTGATTTGAGATCAGGTTATCATCAGCTGAAGATGCGGGCTTCAGATGTTCCGAAGACTGCATTTCATACCAGATATGGCCATTACGAGTTCCTGGTGATGTCTTTTGGCTTGACTAATGCCCCAGCAACATTCATGGACCTGATGAATAGAGTATTCAGGCTGTATATTGATTCCTTCGTCATTGTCTTCATTGATGCCATCTTGATTTACTCACGGAGCTTGGGTGAGCACGAGCATCATTTGAGAGTTGTGCTTCAGACCTTGCGAGAGCAGAAGCTGTATGCTAAGTTCTCCAAGTCTGAGTTCTGGTTAGAGTCTGTGGCATTTCTGGGGCATATGGTATCTGAAGAGGGTATCAAGATTGATCCACAGAAGATTGAGGCAGTTCAGAGTTGGCCGCGTTCTACTTCAGCTACAGAGATCAGGAGCTTTCTGGGCCTAGTAGGCTATTATCGCCGATTCGTGGAGGAGTTCTCTTTTATTGTAGCTCCATTAACTAGATTGACTCAGAAGAATGCCCAGTTTCGGTGGTCCGACGAGTGTGAGGCGAGCTTTCAGAAGCTCAAGTCAGCATTAACCTCAACACCAGTTCTGACATTACCTTCCGGTTCTGGGATGTATATTGTATATTGCGACGCTTCACACGTTGGGTTGGGATGTGTATTGATGTAGGATGGGAGGGTTATTGCTTATGCTTCGCGTCAGCTGAAGGTTCATGAGAAGAATTATCCTGTGCATGACTTGGAGTTGGCAGCAATTGTTCATGCTCTGAAGATTTGGAGGCACTACTTGTATGGTGTGTCTTTTGAGTTTTATACCGACCACCGGAGTTTGCAGCACTTGTTTAAGCAGAGGGATATTAATTTGAGGCAGCGTAGATGGCTTGAGTTGTTGAAGGACTACGATATCACCATTCTGTATCATCCGAGAAAGGCAAATGTGGTAGCAGATGCTTTGAGCAGGAGGTCAGATAGTATGGGTAGCTTGGCCTACATTGCAGCAAAAGAGAGACCTCTAGCCTTGGACATTCAGTCTTTGGCTAATCGCCTGGTGAGATTAGATCTTTTGGAGCCTCGTCGAGTTCTAGCCCATGTGGTTGCTCAGTCTTCATTATTTGTGGATATTAAGGCTCGGCAATTTGATGATACGTGTCTAGCATAGCTTCGGGAGACAGTGGTCCAGGGCAGGGCCAAGGAGTTTACTTTAGGCGAGGATGGTGTTCTGAGACTCCAGGGCCGATTGTGTGTTCCTGATGTTGATGGCCTAAGGGAAAGGATTCTAGCGGAATTGCACAGTCTCGGTATTCTGTTCATCCAGGAGCGACGACGATGTATCGTGATTTGAAGCAGCATTACTGGTGGAGGCAGATGAAGACGAACATTGTGCAGTACGTGACTAGGTGTCTTAATTTCCAGCAAGTTAAGTACGAGCATCAGAGGCCATGGGGCCTACTTCAGCAGATACCCATTCCTGAGTGGAAATGGGAGCGCATCACTATGGACTTTGTGGTTGGGTTGCCTCGAACTTTGCGGAAGGTTGACGCGGTTTGGGTCATTATGGATATATTGACTAAATCGGCGCATTTCATTCTTGTGGCTACTACTTACACTTCTGAGAGGCTAGCCCAGATCTACATTCGGGAGATCGTCAGGTTGCACGGTGTGCCGGTGTCCATTATATCAGATCGAGGTCCTCAGTTCACCTCTCACTTCTGGAGAGCATTGCATAGTGAGTTGGGAACTCAGATAGATCTCAGCTCAGCATTTCACCCTCAGACTGATGGCCAGTCGGAGCGTACAGTTCAGATATTGGAGGATATGCTCAGGGCTTGTGTGATTGACTTCGGAGGTCAGTGGGACCAGTTCTTGCCTTTGGCGGAGTTTGCGTACAATAATAGTTACCAGTGCAGCATCGAGATTGCCCCATTTGAGGCTTTGTATGGTCGGCGGTGTTGTTCTCCTATCGGGTGGTTTGAGCCTGGTGAGGCTAAGTTATATTGCACGGATCTGGTGAGAGATGCTTTGGAGAGGGTGAAGATAATTCAGGAGAGGCTCCGCACAGCTCAGTCTAGACAGAAGAGTTACGCGGATCAGAGGGCGCGTGATGTAGCATTTATGGAGGGAGATAAGGTTCTGCTGAAGGTTTCGCCGATGAAGGGCATTATGAGATTCGGGAAGAAGGGCAAGTTGAGCCCCAGGTTTATAGGTCCTTTCGAGGTGTTGAGGCGAGTCGGGGAGGTTGCTTATGAGCTTGCTTTACCTCCCACCTTATCAAGAGTTCATCCGGTCTTTCACGTATCCATGCTCCAGAGATATCACGCCGATTTCTCTCATGTGGTTGATTTCGACACTATTCAGTTGGATGAGAAGTTGGGCTACGAGGAGGAGCCAGTTGCTATCATTGATAAGCAGGACCGCCAGTTGAGGTCCAAAAGAGTTTCTGTAGTAAAGGTCCAGCGGAGGGTCCAACCAGCTGAGGAGGCGACTTGGGAGTCCAAGGAGGACATGCGGAGCATATATCCACAGTTATTCAGCACTTCAGGTACGATTCTAGACCCGTTTGAGGACGAACGTTGTTTAAGAGGGGGAGAATGTAACGACCCGACCGGCTGTTTTGCGTAATAGGACCCTGTTCCCCTAGATGAACCTTCTCATAGAGGCTTCTCGTGATTTATGACTTGTGGGGACGGGTGGTTCAAGATTTGGAAGTGTTTAGAGTGTTATAGGAACAATTGGTTCCTTAAGGTTGGCCTTTTTAGCCAAGTTTGACTTCGGTCAACATTTTGAGCAAACGACCTCGGAATCGAGTTCCGATAGTTTCAGTAGCTTTGTATGATTATTTCGGACTTGGGCGTATGTTCGGAATGGGTTTTTGATGACCCGGGAGAATTTCGGCGCCCAATATAGAAATACGGATTTCCTTAAGTTTGAAATTTGGGTTGGAATGTGATTTTGTGTTATCGAGGTCCGAATATAATTCCGAGACCGGGAATAGTTTCGTTATGTCATTTATGACTTACCTGCAAAATTTGAAGTCATTCCGAGTAGTATAGGTCGGTCCGGCGCATCATTATAGAAATCAAGAACTTGAAGTTCTTAAGTTATGTATTAGGGGGTTTTGGGATGTGATTTTGAGTTTTAGCGTTGTTTCGAGTGTTCCGAAGGCTCGAGCGAGTCCGTATTATGATTTGGGACTTGTTGGTAAATTTGGACGGGGGCTCGGGTGGGCCCAGGTGCCTCTCGAACACCACACGAGGCCAAACCCCAGCCAAAACAACTACTGGTGCATATGTTTCTGGTGTGACCGCAGGTGCGGTTGCCCAGTCGCAGGTGCGGGACCTCTCCTGCGGTCCCAGCCTCGCATGTGCGGAAAACCCCTGGGGTCCCCCTTTCTCGCAAGTGCGGACAAAAGTCCACAGGAGCGGAACCAATGTTGTGGTCATCCCTCCGCAGGTGCGACCCCATCCCCTCTTGCCTAGTTCCGCAGGTGCGAGCCCCAGCTCGCCAGTGCGAGACCGCAGGTGCGGTCCTGGAGCCGCAAGTGCGGAATCACTGTAGGCCAGGCAGTGTGTTCTTTTAAATATGGGAATCTTCATTTTCTTCTCATTTTCCTCCATTTGAGAGCTTGGAAGCTTGAAAAAGGGGGTTCCACGACCTAGCTACTGAAGAGGTAAGTTAATCCTACTCTAGTACTAGTTAAATACATGAACTACTAATTGAATTAGCTACTAAGTCATTGAAATATCAAGAGTTGGGTAGTAACTTAGGGTTCTTGAGGGAGTTTGATGAATTTCTCATTTATTGCTATGAAATCAGGTAGAAATCATATATTAACGATCCTTAGGCTATGGGTGAGAGATTCCTTCGAGAATTTTCAGAATTCGAGCGTGCAGGCCCGGGGTCTAAATTTGGGAATTCTTCAAAAATGTTAAATTATTGAGTAAATAGGATAATTTCCCTTCCTTGAGTTTGAATTGATATTATTGTACCATATTTGGCTAGTTGCGAGCCCTCGGGTGTAGAGGTCGGAGTTTCGGGCGCATCCTTGGTCCGAGGGGTAGATTCGACACGAGGTGAGTCTCCTTTCTAACCTTGTAAGAGGGAATTGTCCCCATAGGTGATTTATATGCTATGTGTAATTGTTTTGGGGGCTACGTGCGTACAAAGTGACGAGAGTCCGTACGTAGCGACTATTATTGCAATGTCCCGGTAGATAGGCCCACATCATGCCTTAAATTCTTCCTTGAAACGTCATATGTGTTATAAACTCATGTTAGGCCTAGCATTGATTATCTGAGATTTCGTGGATTTGGATAATTGAAAGGAAATTGTTATGGAAGGTAGGTTTTAATGATATTGTATGTGCTTGTGACCGCTTCGCAATTTACATTCTGCGAGCGGAGTGTGATTTCCTCCACTCTCATGGGAGCGGGCCATATGCCACGGCGGATTGAAAGGTGCACTTATGGGACGGGTCGTTCGATCCTCGGCAGTGCATAGATAATGTCCTTATGACTCCGGCAAGTTGTCTTACCCTTATATGCGCTTGGTTATTTGGTACTGTTATTATTGATATTGAGTTGACGGTTATTTGGGGGAAAAGGAAAGTGTACATTGTTATCTATTTTCAGTAGTTATCTGGATCTCTGTACTTGACATGCATCTGCTGCTTACTGTCTTACCTTCCTACTGTATTTCATTATATCCTGTCACATGTTATATTATTGGACCTTAGTGAGTGTCAAGTCGACCTCTTGTCACTACTTCTTCGAGATTAGACGGGATACTCACTAGGTACATATTTATTTAATATGTACTCATGATGCACTTCTGTACTTAACTGTACAGGTTCTGAGGCTGGTGCATCTGGTTATCAGACCAGAGCTAGATATTGACCGTAGCGGACCTGACTTCACGGTGAGCTGCTTCTTCTAGCGATCCCCAGCAGCACCATGGAGTTTCATTTACTTTTGTTTCCCGTCTATTTATTCAGACAGTGGGATTGTATATTCTATCTTTTGGTTATCCTGTTAGTATGCCTATGACACTCGTGACACTAGTTCCTGGCACACTCGTAGTGGTTATTTTGGGATTTTGGGCTGTATATATATATGCTCGTCTTTCGGCTCACGCTTCTTTATAGCTATTTTATCTACCACTGAGTTATTATCTTTCGATACCATGATTTAACTTGTTAAATTTGGTAAATGGGTGAATAATTGAATCAAGTAACAAGATACACTTAGTGAAATTTATGTTGGCTTGCCTAACCCCGTTGTTGGGCGCCATCACGACCTGGATTAGGATTCTGGGTCATGACAGGAGTCGTAGGGAAGGGATCCTACAAACCTAGCTCAATGGAAGGCGAGCAACTACCAAACAATTGAAACATATCACTACTCAAACGATATTATTGCTAAGGTATGACCTTCTCCCCTTTTCCTATTTATATTTAAGACTAACTCCTTGCAGGTGTTCGATTGGAGACATCGAAGCATCCTTCAAATCGAAGACCTTGGGTTTTAAAGCATGTGTTGCACTCTTTTTCCCTTAGATCGGGTTTTATCCCAAATGGGTTTTTTCGACAAGGTTTTTAACGAGGTAACATATATATGCTACCTAAGGGGAATTCAACAAGTATTCAAGGATTCTTTTAAATCAACCTCGAATACTGGGGGGCATCACCCTCGGAGGTTGTACTTTCGAAGAAAATAATTCACGCCAAAGAGGGCCTCGATAGGAGAACTTTGTAATGGGCCAAACGTTCAAATGAACCGTGTCCATGTAGAATAGTCGAGCCCCCAACGGCAAAACATGTACGCATGTATCAATTATTCAAAGAAGCATTCTTGCTATATCAAAACACTTTGTGACTCAAAGAAGTCTACTATTATCCGAGCTTCATGCTTATAATTCTACGAGAATCGGCTGAAGGGCCAGAATGCAAATGCGCCCCCAATACTCGGGGAATCTCATCGACGGTCAACACTTTTGAGCCATCGAAAACTCGAACTCATAAGACCTCTAAGAGGCACCCCCTCGATATAAAGGCCAAGGCTACCATACTCAGGGACTAACCTTTCGAACAAGTTCGAAAGGTTATCGGGAAACAAGTCCAAGAGACATACCCGATGGCTACGTCCACATTAAAGGCTACAACCATATTAAATACTACGGTCATATGAATAGGCTACGACCGAAATAATGCGGCTCGGAAACGTCCGACTTCCGCCATAAAACTAAAGTCCTTTGAACACTTTGAAAAACTGGTTAAATCAGGCTACCCTCGGCGAAAGCGAATGATAAAGGGCTTCGATAAAACCAACCCTCGAATAATTTAGAGGCTTTGATTACATCAACCTTGGAAAAATACCTCAAAAGGTAATCAATTATCGTCGCACCACAAATTACAAACGAGGTTCCAGTCGATTGAACCTTCGAAAAACCTAATGGGTGTAAACAACACATGCTAAGGCATACCCAAATTTTCACCAAGTCTTTTAGCCGAAAAGAGGGAAAAATTATAGCCGCTTTAAAGGCCGATTTTTCCCTACCTAAAGAGCCTAAGGGCCGACCTAGAAGAGCCTAAGGGAAAATATTAAAGAGAATAAAGGCCGAAGCATATGGAGTTCGAGACCTTACTCTCACTCAGCCCGGACTCGAGAGTCCCATCACCTCGAGCTCGCGTTAAACCGATTTAAAACTTAGCTCGAGGATAAATCCTTAAGAGGTATCCTATCAATAGACCTAAGGGTTTAGCTTACCCCGCATTTGAGTCGATACTCACTCAATTATCGAAAGTTATAACATCAAAAATTGAGAAAACTTTAAATAAAAATGAAGGCTAAGAAAAAAAATCAAGAAAACTCCTTTCTTTTTCATATATACAAAAGGTGTTACCAAGGAGATCAGCAAAACAAAAAGAAGATTACAAAAAGAGAGAATTTTTTTATCTACACCAGGGGGCACCCCCCCTCGGGTCTGTCTCTTCCTCGGGACCAGCCTCTTCCCCAGGAGTAACCTCTTCTTCAATTTCCTCTTCACCTCCGGAACCACCTTGGACATCTTCGACGTCATCATCATCGTCGGACGTGAGAACAAATTTGGCATAACTGTAATAACCCGGTCGGTTGTTCCGTTGAACCTGCATTATATTTACTGTTTTTGCCTTGTCATAGGTTGGTTATACTGTTTATGATGTGCTAAAGTCGGTTGGCTCGGGTTCAGAATGGCAGTAGTGAGAATTGAGACACTTAGTCTCTAAAAAATAGCCTTATAGCTGGAAAAGTCAACTGAGAGTTGACTTATTGGTAAACGACCTCGGAATACGGATTTTATGGCTCGGATAGCTTCATTAGGTGATTTGGGACTTAGGAGTGTGTTCGGAATATTTTTGTGATGTTCGGTGTAGAATTAGGCTTGAATTGGCAAAAGTTAGTTTTTGGTGATTTTCGGTCGGCAGTGGGAAATAGGCTATCGGAGTCGGAATGGAATTCCAGAAGTTGGAACAGGTTAGTAATGTCATTTTGGATATGTGTGAAAATTTCAGGTCAATCGGAGGTGTTTTGGATGGTTTCGGCATCATTGGTGGAATTTAGAAATTTCAAAGTTCATAGGCTTGAATTCCATGTGATTTTGGTGTTTTGATGTTATTTTGGGTGTTCCGAGAGTGCAACTAAGTTTGAATGATCATATGTGATATGTTGGTATGTTTGGTTGGGGTACCGAGGGGCTCGGGATAGTTTTGAGTGGTTAACGGAATTTGGGACTTGGAATGTGCAGCTTCAGCTGTTGGTTTTCATTTTACTGTTGTAACCGCACCTGCGGATGGGGTATTGCAGGTGTGGGACCGCAGAAGCGGATAGGACTCCGCAGATGCGGAAGTTGGCTGGGTCAGTGTATAGGTCCAAATGCAGACACTCGCAGGTGCGGAAGTGGAGCCGCATGTGCGGATTTGCCCGGTTTAATGAAAAATCGCATGTGCGGTCCACCTGAGCGCAGGTGCGGACCGCAGGTGCGATATTTTGCCGCAGGTGCGAAAAGCCTGGGCAGAAAAGTATAAAAGGTGGACTTAACGATTTTTAACCATCTTTTCACCATTGTTGTGCGGGTTCCGAGCTTTTTGAGGGTTTTGAAGAGGGAAACGTTTGTGCATCATTGAGGTAAGCTTTTTGGACTCATTAACTCGATTATGTGTGATTAAAGACCCTATTAACAGTGTTTAATTAAGAAAAATCAGTGAAAAAAGGGGAAAACTAGGGCTTGGGATTATGAGACTTTTTAGGGGTGATTTGAGGGGTGATTTGGACTTTGATTTCAGAGTTCTTTATATCTACGGACTCGTGAGATTATGTGGATCATTTTGGTATAAAGTTTGTTGAGTTACGAGACGCGGTCCCGGGGGTCGGATTTTGGCTAATTTCGGGTTTTGTGCTTAAAATTGATATCTTTCGATTGAGTTCATCCCCTTAGCATAATTTGATGTGAAAAATCTGATCGTTATAGATTCGAAGCAATTGGAAGTGGATTTCGAGGGGCAAGCGTGTTGCAGAGTAGCTTTTCGGGCTAGTTTGAGGTAAGTAATGTCTTTAAATCTTGTCCTGAAGGTATGAAACCATGGACTTTACATCCTTTCACGGTTTTGGAGTGACGCACACACTGGATGACGAGTGTGCGGCGTGCACGAATTGGAAATTTTGAAAAATGTTCCTTTTTAGGCAACTATTGAGTTGCGAAACTGCTCTTAAAGCATATGTTTCATAGTATTACTATGTTTTGACATATTTTGGCTGTAAGCCATATTTGGGGCCTAGTGCTGATCTGTTTTAACCCCTTGGGGGATATTTTCTGATATTCCTCACGTAATAATTATGATTTTACACGCAGTCTTTCTTGTAAAATTGTTGACACTCATATTTGATGATAATATTATTTTCTGAAACGAAATACTGTTTTGGGTCGAGAACCCCATTTATTTATGGCCCGAGTGGTATGTTGAGAGTGTCTGACTGAGTGAGGCCGAGGGCCAATATTGTGAGGATATTTACGATATGAGAGAGGCCGAGTGCCAGAGTGATTGATGCCATGATTTGGCTTGTTATAGCGCTTGGGCTGAAGGAGCCTCTCCGGAGTCTGTACACACCCCCAGTGAGCGCAGGTACCTACTGAGTGCGAGTGTCGAGTGATTGGGAGGCATGAGTGACTGTGAGGTGCTGAGTGACTGTTAGTGAGAGATGGTGAGGTGTTGAGTGACTATTTATGAGTGATGATGTGGCCCGAGGGGCGGTTATGATGATATTTTACTGAGTTTTAATTATGATTCACTTCATTTTTCTATACTGATATTTTGGGAGTTTTACTGAGAAACACTGGAAAATACACTTGTACAAAGGATTTTCCTGGAAGTTGGTTTTTTTCAAACTTATGTATTAAAAGTATACTTTACTTAGATTCTGTATTTTACTATTTGTCGATTGGTGTTTTGTGTTGTGTGTTTCATATTCTTCAGACTTGATTTATTTTCATTACTACTGAGTTGGAGTACTCATCATTACTCCCTACACCTCTGTTTGCAGATCCAAGTACTGGTTCTGAGCAGTAGTTCACTTGCATTCGTTCGGCATCAACTTTGGGATATCGAGGTAGCTGGCCAGCGTCTGCAGCTTCTCCATTTCCCTTCCTTCATTAGTGTTAGTATTTTATTCCAAGACATTGTTTATGACATTAGCAGTGTTAGTTTTATTCTTAGTTGCTCGTGATCAGTTGACTCCAGTTCTGGGGAATAGTTTAGACTATTAGATTATATCATGCTTTGTTAAAGACTTAGAAGATTTTATACTTATTATTATTGAGTTTTGATAAATTTTATTAAAAGAAATGTGTAGTTACGTGATAGAGGCTAGCCTAGTTCCATGATAGGAGCCATCACGACCAGTTAGGATTTGGGGTCGTGACAAGTTGGTATCAGAGCTCTAGGTTACATA
>ML266141.1:157025-185698 GCA_005239495.1 Nicotiana undulata | reverse complement strand
ACCTTCAGGTGAAGAGAGATTCTGACCTTGTTGAGCCTTCTCCATGGCTTCTTTGATTTTAGCAATTTCAGCATTAAGGTTGTAATCCTCTCAACTCATTTCAGTCAATGTGTCGAGGCGTGAATTCATGTACGCCCAACTAACATCGACAACTGCCACATCTTCAAAAGATTCGTAATCCTTCTCCCATATCATAACTTCAGCTCTCAGCTCGTCCCTCTCAGCCTCAACAACATCTTTGGCGGCCCTTAAAGGTGCGATAGATCTCTCCAGGAATCCAATTTTATCTAAGGAATTGCGGAGATTTTCCTAGGTCTGGGTGAGTGACTGCACCAGCTCGCCTGAATACTCCTCCTTTTGGTCCATTAAGGCCTTCAAGATCCTAACTTCTTCTGAGGCACGAGACAACTTCTCAGCAAATGAGGACTCAAGGATACTCTTATCTTTGCCCGCTTGATTAGAAGAAACCTTCTCCACTGCCCACTCCGCTACCATGACTCTCACCTGCTGCTCCAAGGTACATTTTTCTTCTTCCAAAGCCTCCATGTCGAGCCTTAAGCTTTCATATTGCCCCTTCCAGTTATTTGATTCAGCATGCCACTCTTTCATTTCTTGCTTCGTGTTAGAAACCCTCCTCATAAGCTCTATGTACAAAAAGATAACCAGTTAGATACGATAAATACACGTACAAGAATGAAATGCAAGAAAATGAACTCTACACTTTAAAGAAGTATGCACGACCTCGTTAGCCCATGTAAGGGAACTATGGATGCCTAGCTTGGCTCTCTCTGTCGGGCCTATCAAGGGTTTCAGCCACACATCAGGCTAGCTAGACTTTTTAAAGAGACTCCCATCAGCTGGAACCTCTATCAGCACCTGCCTCATCTCCCTGCTGGAAGACCCTACTTCTCTAACAGAAGGCACGGAAGCAGGCATAGATGTAGGAGCCACAGACAAAGAAGGAGTCGAAAAAGCCACGGGAGCAACAACAGCAGTAGGAGCAGAAATAGCCATGGAAGCACGAGGAATAACTGGAGAATTAGAAGGGAGTTCACTGAAAGAAGGAGGAAAAACGGCCAAGGGAACTTCATCGCCTACCAGACCAAAACCTTCATGAAACAAATGATCAACAAAATCACGCACGGGAGAGGGGGTAGCATCCTCGGAGGCAGAAAGTCCAATTTCAGGCACGAAAGGCGCAACCATATGTGTACTCTTCGTCCAAGAGCACCTTCCTTCTACGCGACCTATGGACCAAAGTGCTCTCCTCCTCCTCTTCTTCTTCTGAGGTCCTAGAACCACCGACCTTTCTCTTCGAAGAGAAGAACCTGAAATAATTTCCTAGGCCTGAGCCAGGGACAATTTGGGAACGGATGCAGCAGACGCCCCACGAACGGGAACCCCTGTCAAAAGAAAAAGGGTAAAACAACAAAGAGCCTCGAGCAAGGAAAAAAGCGAAAACAAAAGCTTCACTTACCGTGGTTTTTCACTTTCCAACCATACTTCTCGGAGAAGTACTTCCAAGACTTTTCTTCCAACGGAGCAATCGACAAAAGCTTTTCTACCCAATCACGGATATCAGAGACATTCTCGATAGTACCCATGATTGCTGAAAAAAGAAGAAACAACTACAATGTTAATAAAAAATTTAAAGCAAAAATCAAGGAATGTGAGCTAAAATGTACTCACATGCACGATTCCATTTCTCAGGGAAGGGAAGATTTTCTTCACCTACTAAACCAGCAGTAGGCACAACAATGTACCGAAGGTACCAACCTCTATCCTTATCATCATCAGGGGTCACCAACACTCTTTTACTCCTGGCAGCCAAAGTAAAAATACCTTGACGAAATAACGTCGGGGAATAAAGGTGAATAAGATGATTGAATGTGAAAGGGAACGAAGCTAAAGTAGCTAAACATCTGAGACATGCAACAACTATCCATACAATAGGACCGACTTTTCCCAAGCAAATATCAAAAAAACGACAGAACTTAATGATAACTGGATCAATGGGAGGTCTAAACCCTAAGGTAAAAGGGTAGGTATAAACAAAAGAATACCCCTTCTTGTAAAACGTTATTCTTTGGTTGCCATTCGAAACGATGACAGGAAAATCGGACTCCCAAAAACAGTCCCTGCGAACAAGAGGAACTAAGCCTTCGGCGATCATAGTAGGGTACCTATCAACACTATCAAGGGATGACGTCTGATTTGTAAGGACCTGATTATCCCTAGCGAAGGTAAACTCAGCAGGAATGATTTCATCCACTCGGAGTTCGCGTAAAGGTTCGTGATGTTCTCTACCTCTAGAGGAAGATCTGGAAGCCCTAACTCTCGAAGAAATTAAAGACCTAGCATAAGGAGGAGAAGTAATCTGCGAAGAGGAAGAACCTCTTGAAGGAGTAGAAACTAAACTCCTCAATCTACCACCTTTCCGGCTCCGCGTCAGAGCAGAAGAAGGGGTCAAATCATCAACGTTTATCACTCCCTTCGGTTGGTTCGAAGAAGACATATTTACAAAGACAAGGAAAAAGTTCTTCACAAACATAAAATGAAAGTTTTTCGTGAAAGTAAAGAAAGGAAAATGGTATTTATACTCGAAGACAACCGTCAAAAATGAAAAAAAACAATGATGTAAAAATCATAATTGAAGGTGTCACTTCGTGACTGATGCAACCGCAAAAAGCCCTAAAAGGCGCTGAGTAATTGCAGAACCAACCCGGAGGTGACATGTGGATTAAGCATTAAATGGAAATGAAAAGCGACGCCTATGTTCAGAGAAGGATACAATGTTTCGAAATAAAGCGGCGGCAAAATATTTCTGCCATAAATGCGTATCCACTTACCAAATATTAATTGATAAATAAATGGTAAGTGAGGGGACTATCTGTATTGGTAAAAAAGAGCTTCACACGTATGATATATCTTGATGACTCAGCCAGTTACGTGGACCAAGGGAAATTTGACAGCTGGACATGATTCTATAAGGAGGTGCAAGGCAAAGAGGCACGACCCGATATACCTACGGGGTAATCAGCTACGGGAAAATCAACCAGATTGAGACAAGGAAGAGACACGATCAGAATGAATCCGGACAGAGCTACGGGCAGATCCAAAGATCTTCAATTATTGATCCACACGTTACACAACCTTCACGCAAAAGTTACGGTTATTCTTTGTAACGTTACATTAATGTAATAATTAGTCATTAATGAGTTATCATTGAAAGAGGTAGACGTTATACCGAAGAATTCCCTATATAAGGGAATAAAAGTTAACTTGTAAGGGACATCCGAACTACGAACAAAATACACTTTACTTTTCTGTGAGTCTTATTATTATATATTTACTTACTCATTCATAATTATAATTATTTCTTGATTATCAGAAATCCGTGCTCATCCTAAAAATAGCTTTAGTCAAGGGATCTAACTCTTTGGTTAAACATATGTGTGGGGCTTAGTTCCGTGAGACTTACGCCTCAGTCGTCGGGGCTTACGCCCCGGACACGCCCAGCGCCCAGCATACTGGGCTCGCCTAATAGAACTTTATGCAATTGTGAGTAACTAACTTGTAAATCCACAAATTTTCTTAATAAATCGTTAACTACTCAATTTTTTTTAAATCAGAAATCATTAAGTTGAGAGTATTTGATGTCATAACTAAAATAAAAATCGGACGTTATCAATTAAGACTACTATGATAGTAAATTTTAAATAAATCTTTCATTTAAAAAGTATTTAGTTATTAACTTTTGCTATGTCTTTATTATATAAATATTTTGTCATGTCTTTATTATATAATAGTCCATTATTATTTTTTATAATTATTTTTCTAATATTATTTTTTTCATGTTTACAAGATACAATACTTATTATTTTAGTAGCTCAGTATTAGCTATTAACTATTTACATATAATTAGTTATCATGATATTATATGGTGACTTATGTGTCACTTTATTAACTTGTTGAAACTTAAAAATAAATTATGCTAGAGAATCATATTTAAATTGTGAATTATGTTTTTATATAAATTCTCTTTCAAATAGAAAGCATATTAAATAAAAGGAGTATTTAAAAAAAAATATCAAAGTATAATATCAAAATTCTTTATAGATTCATTACTCCTTAAGAGATACGTATAAGATTTCGTGCCAGATACATAACTTTTGATGGTTGAGTTGTAACGACGTTGCAACTAATTTGCATATTATGATATATGTCATACTTTTCATATTATTCATAGTTGAATTATAATTTATAAATATCTTAAATAAATTATTTGTTATAATTTTGTGATTGTAATGTAAATTTTTAATATTTGTTTATTATATATTATCTTAAAATTCTTGAAATTTGTAAAATTTAAAGATCCATGAGATTTACGCCCCATGTCCCAAGGCTTACGCCTCGCCTCATCAGAGGAAAAATATCTTCCTTCACGCCCCGCCTTTTAAAACATTGGTTTGCACTAGCTATTATGATAAGAACGTTACGAGTTTTTGAAATAGTATGAGTTTGTTATCCAACACTTTTCCTTTTTTTATATTAAATTTAATAAAAGAATTCAATGTCTAGATCTAAAGGTTTACACAATGATTTCTAAAGTACAAAACATGTAGCATATGTAATTGTAGAGCCTACATATATAACTGCCGATAGGGTTGGAGGCAGCGTAGGAGTGCCTGAACCCAGTACTTTCGACGCGAAACATAAATTTATAGGGGAAAATCTACTAAAATTATAAAAACTAGTAGATATGAACTCATAACTTTTAAAATATAATAATTTCAATATTAAATTTTTTAAAAGTTAAACCTATAAAGTTCAAATCCTAAATGCTGCCTACCGAGAGAGGTCTCTAGTTTTTAAAGACTGTAATTTCCATTCAGTAAAATTCTTGCAACGCTCTGTGTTGAATGCATGGCAACTACCAAGTTATAGACCCTTTTCTACGTACATAGGATCTTTGTGTGAAATTATCAATTTTCTACTTTATCTGTCTCAATTAATGTCTCATACTTTCTTCTTTCGTCTCCAAATATTTGTAATACTTTTATTTAGAAATAATTTGATTTTAAATTACTTATTTTATCTTTAATGAGATGATTTATAATTACACCATTATCTTTAACTTGTTTTAGACCACAAGTTTTGAAAGTCATTTTTTTTAAAACTCCGTGTCCATCACCACATAATTTGAATGAATGAAATATCTTTTATGCTTATTTTATCATAGGCAATGCTATGATATAATCAACCCACTGCAAAGAAAAATTAAAATTAGCTATGAGATTCGTCGCTAAATCTTTCGAAGATAACAAATTTCTTGATATAACCTGTTATTAATTTGTGGCTAAATAGAATTGGTGATATTTTTTTTATTTAGCTACAGAATTCGTCTGTCGTTAATTTTTATTTTTTTATAGTGACCTAATTTTACGTATGATTCAGACGTATTTATTATTGAAATTAACAAAATTTAATATTTGAACCTGAGTGGTCTTTAGGAGTAGAATGTAGATTTGAGTAAGGTGGTGGTGCTTAAATGTCATTTATTTTCTCAATTGCAATTTGCAAATGCATTTCCGTAGTCTCCTCTGCAATTAATTATAGTACATTATCTATTCCAGTGTCATACAACACGCCATTTGGAAAGAATTTGGACGTTTATATATTAATCAAGAAACTGATCTGAGGTAAATTAATTAAGTAAAATATAAGAATCGATGTAAAACCTATAATATAGTTGTGGATGTCCATTAATCTCATTATTTTCGCTTATGATATATATAATCTTCCACTACTTTATTATTATGATTGTGACTTCCACGTCTCGATAACCCTTCCTCATGATCTTCCCCATAGTCTCATGAAGGGTTAATGTCATGTTTAAGACAAATATTTTTGTAACCTTCTATGTAATAGAGATATGAAATGTGATATGGGATACACTTGAATACTTGATGAAATAAGAAAGTTATCTCTTCTTCTCTTCTTCTACTTATCTTGTTTTATATTGTTATTTTGAGTTACAATTCTTAATATATTATCAGCACAGAGTCTCTAACCTCATGATTGAATTTCACTTGCAAGGTATATATCTACAACCTAGTGTTCAATTTATCAGATTGTTGCTCGCATTTCTTTTATGTGGAATCTACTTCTTTTTTATTTACTCAATTACAATTATGTGTTGTCTGGTAAGTGGTAAAAGGTAAATATAAGAATTATACATAGTGCATTCTTAATGCCTAAATATGTTTAGTTTTTAAACATAAAATTAATGTCGTACCTAGACACATACAATTATCTATTATATATTTAATGCCAATAATTGACATGTTTGTTAGAATAGTGAAGATTGATTGAAATATTCAAACTTCGTTCACATATGGTCAACTTGATTAAGTCTGCAGATGGTTTAAAAATAGTTAAATATGTACTTCTTCAAGGTAATGTAAGCATCAAAAGTGTGTTACATCTAAAAAGTTTTTCATATTCATATATTTTAATAACTAGTCTCAAGGTACGCGTGGTCTCGAAGACTGAATTTAGCTGCCAACCTTAGACAGCAAGCTGAAAAACTTTCTCAAGAACATGGAGAGCGGGGACTCTTTAACCTGGCAAAATATATCCAAAATCCATTATGGATCGTGATGACGCTTAACACCGTCAGGCAAGCCAACAATGATTGATAAACTTAATTACTCATTTTTATTACTTTTGAAATCATAATTTTCATTAATTAAATAGTATAAAATAGAATTTACAGAGTAAAATGATAATATTTACGTGAACTACAATAATGAACAAACGGTAAGAACCCCAAAATCCGGTGTCGCAAGTGCATGAGTATCTACTAAGGAGTAAAATAAAAATACAACATCCCTCTGAATACAAGTTAGACAAAAGAATATAAATAACTCTGATGGAGACTCTGTATGCTGCGTATCGTAACATGGAATGCAGCTCACCGTAAAGTCCCTGCAATAGCCGCGCCTCTGCACCTAGAGGACCGCCGAAAACATATATATACCTGCACAAGAAGTGCAACAAGTGTAGCATGAGTACGTAAATCAACGCGTACCCAGTAAGTATCTAGCCTAACCCAAGAGAAGTAGTGACGAGGGGTCGACATCTACACTTACTAGTGGTTCAATAAATCAAATACAGTATGAAGTAAACTGCCACGACCCGAACTCCCATCGTCAGTACTGTGATGGCGCTTAACGTTGCACTCGCTAGGCAAACCAACATTAGAGATTCACAACATAAAAATCTTAAAAATTTGCGGAGGATTACTACGATTCAACACATGATAAATTAAATAATAAACGAAAAATTCATAACAACATCGCACATATGACATATATATATATCTATCTACCCATGATCTGGAGTCACAACTCACAGACTACTATGATTTATCTACAAGTATTTTGCTGAAGGAAATATAACAAAAAAAAAAACAATAAAATGATCAGATAGGAAGGGACTCCAGGAATCTGCGAACGTCGGCAAATCTACCTTGGGTCTATGGATAAAGAAGTCAACAACGAAGCTTGGAATCTGCTCAGACCGACACTTGAATCTTCATATAAAGTGTAGAGTACAACATCAGTACAACCGACCCTATGTACTGGTAAGTGTCGAGCCTAACCTCGGCGAAGTAGTGACGAGGCTAGGATAAGACACCCACATATTACCCGTGCAGTATAATCATACAAGTAGTAACAACGGATAATAAAAGAAATAGAGCAGGAAATAAAGGGAAGTGGACATAAAATGGGGATTCACAATATAAGGAATGAGAAACAATGATAAGACAGAATCAAAAAATATTCCTTAAACGAATTAAGCAGATAAAACAACAAAGGAAAACTGCACGACATCACCCTTCGTGCTTTTACTCTCAACCTCACCAAATAAATAAATAGAACGACACGACATAACCATCGTGCATTAACTCTCTCATAATATAATACGACATCACCCTTCGTGCATTAACACTTACTCACAAACATGGCACGACATCACCCTTCGTGCTTTACACTCCCCATCACCAAAAAAAAGATCAGTAGCAATAGAGATACGAAATTATCATAAATCAGTCCCACTTCAATATTTAATACCACAATATCAATCTCAACCTTGAGTCAATACTTAACAATTAAGAAATTTCAGTAAAAACAAGATAAGAGATGTCCAACATATCAATTAGCTAAGCTACGCATGAACAAGTTAATTAAAGACTACAACAGTTACAATAATAGGACTCACTCGCATGCTATGACTCGACAACAAAACATAGATGCTCGTCTGTCACGACCCCAAATCCTAACGGATTGTGATGGAGCCTATCGTGGAACTAGGCTTGCTACTATCACATAATTAAACAATTCCCTTAATAAAATTTACCAAAATCATTAATAGCAAGTATAAAATCACTTAAGTCTTTAACATAACGTAATATAGTCTAACAGTCTAAAACCATTCCCCAGAACTGGAGTCAACTGATCACGAGCATCTAAGAATAAGGACAATACTGATAATGTCATAATACACTATCTTAGAACAAAATACTAAATACTAAATGAATGAAGGGAAATGGAGAAGCTGTGGACGCTGGACGGCTACCTCGAAATCCCAAAGCTGATGCCGAACGGACGCAAATGACTACTGCTCAGAACCAGTACCTAGATCTGCACACAGAGGTGCAGGGAGTAATGATGAGTACGCCAACTCAGTAGTAATGAAAATAAATCAAGTCTGAAGATAAGAAACACACATCACAAAACACCAATCCACCAAGTAGTAAAACACCGTGTCTGAATAAAGTATACATTTAATACATAAGTTTGAAAACCAATTTCCGTAAAAATCCTTTGAACAAGTATATTCTCAAATATTTCTTAGTAAACTCCCAAAAATCTCAGTATGAAAAAAATGAAGCGAATTATAATCAAAAGCTCAACAAAAATATCATTATACAACTGGCCCTCGGGCCAAATCATCACTCGTAATAAGTCACTCATCACCTCACCATCACTCAGCACCTCACAGTAACTCATGACTCCCAATCACTCGTCACTAGGCACTCTCACTCAGTAGGTACCTGCGCTTACTGGGGGTGTGTATAGACTCCGGAGGGGCTCATACAACCCAAGCGCTATAAACAAGTTAAATCATGGCATCAATCACTCAGGCTCTCGGCCTCTCTCATATCATAAATATCTTCACAATATTGGACCTCAGCCTCACTCAGTAAGACACTCTCAACATGCCACTCGGGCCATAAATAAACAGGGTTCTCGACCCAAAACAGTATTTCTTTTCAAGAAATAACAATTTCAACAAATCTAGGTGTCAACAATTTAACAAGAACGACTGAGTGTAAAATCTTAATCAAAATAGTGAGAATATCAGAAAATAGACCCCAAGGGGTTAAAACAGATCGGCACTAGGCCCCAAACATGGCTTACAATCCAAATATATCAAAACATGATTACTAAAAAACATATGCTTTAAAAGTAGTTTCGCAACTCAATAGTTGCCTAAAAAGGAACATATTTACAAATTTCCAATTCGTGCACACCCCACACTCGTCATCCAGTGTGTGCGTCACTCCAAAACCGTGAAAGGATGCTAAGTCCGGGGTTTCATACCCTCAGGACAGGATTTAAAGATATTACTTGCCACAAACTGGCCCGAAAAGCTACTCCGCAACATGCTTGCCTCTCGAATCAACTTCTGAGTGCTCTAAATCTATCAAGTTCAGATTTTCACATCAAGATATGCTAAGGGGATAAAACTCAATCGAAAAATATCAACTTTATGCACAAAACCCGAAATTAGCCAAACCCCGACCTCCGGGCCCGTGTCTCGGAACTCGACAAAATTTATACCAAAACGATCCTCATAATCTCACGAGTCTGTACATATAAACAACGCTGAAATCAGAGTCCAAATGGCCCCTAAAATCATCCCTAGAAGGTCTCTTAAACTCAAGCCCTAGTTTTCCCCTTTTCCACTGATTTTCCCAATTAAACACTGTTAATTTGGTCCTTAATCACATATAATCGAGTTAATGAGTCCAAAAATCTTACCTCAGTGAAGAACAAACGTTTCCCTTTTCAAAAACCCTCAAAAAGCTCTAATCCCGTTTAAAAATGGTGAAAAAGTGGGCAAAGGTCGCGAATGGGCTTTTTATATACTGCCCAGGCATTTCTTCATCGCGATCGCGGACTTCCAGTCGCGATCGCGGAGCACACAATACAACGACTCCTCAATAACTCTACGCGATCGCAGAACATTCCACGCGATCACGAACCGTCATCTCACAGACCACTGCGATCGCATCCCCCACTACGCGATCGCGAAGAGTATCCTCCCAGGCTCCTTCCCAGCTCAAGACTCTATGCGATCGCGACCCTGACCAAGCGATCGCGGAGAATGACCTTCCACACTAATGCGATCGCGAACTATTTAATGTGATCATGATCAACAATTTTCGACCCCCACTCATCCAAGCCTACGCGATCGCAGAAGTACCTACGCGATCGCGTAAGAGGAAACCAGAAACAAGACACCAGAAAAATCTACAGCTTCCAACATTCCAAACTAAGTCGGTCAACTACCCGAAACACACCTGAGGCCCTCGGGACCTCAACCGAACCTACCAACATATCCCATATCATCATTCAAACTTAGTCGAGCCTTAGAAACACCAAAAACAACGTCAAAACACAAAAATCACATCAAATTCAAGCCTATGAACTTTGAATTTCCTAAATTCCACCAACGATGCCGAAACCAACCAAAACACATATGATTGACCTGAAATTTTGCACACACATCCAAAATACTATTACGAACCTGTTCCAACTTCCAGAATTCCATTCCGACTCCGATAGCCTATATTTCACTGCCGACTGGAAGTCGCCAAAAACTAACTTTCGCCAATTCAAGCCTAATTCTACATCGGACATCACAAAATATTCCGAACACACTCCTAAGTCACAAATCACCTAACGAAGCTATCCGAGGCATAAAATTCGCATTCCGAGGTTATTTACCAGTAAGTCAACTTCCAGTTGACTTTTCCAACTATAAAGCTACTTTTAGAGACTAAGTGTCTCAATTCTCACTACCACCATTCTGAACCCGAGCCAACCGACTCTAACACATCATAAACAGTATAACCAACCTATGACAAGGCAAAAACACTAATAATAATGCATGTTCTACATAACGTCCGGCCGGGTCGTTACATTCTCCCCCTCTTAAACAAACGTTCATCCTCGAACGGACCTAGAAACATACCTGGAGTCTCAAACAGGTGAGGATATCTGCTCCGCATCTCCCGCTCGGTCTCCCAGATAGCCTACTCCACTGGCTACCCTCTCCACTGCACCTTTACCGAAGCTATATCCTTAGACTTCAACTTTCTGACCTGACGAGCCAAAATAGCCACTGGCTCTACCTCATATGACACATCACCCTCGAGCTGAACTGTGCTGAAGTCCAAAACATGAGACGGGTCACCAATATACTTCCAGAGCATCGACACATGGAATACCAGATGCACACTCGATAATCTGGGTGGCAAGGTAAGTCTATAAGCCACCTCTCCAATCTTCTGAAGTACCTCAAAAGGCCCAATAAACCGAGGACTCAGCTTTCCCCTCTTCCTGAACCTCATAACACCCTTCATGGGTGACACCTTCAGCAGTACCTTCTCTCCCACCATGAAAGACACATCCCGGAACTTCCGGTCCGCATAACTCTTCTGCCTAGACTGCGCCGTGCGAAGTTGCTCCTGGATTAACTTCACCTTCTCCAACGCATACCGAACCAAGTCTGTGCCCAATAGCCTAGCCTCACCTGGATCGAACCAACCAACTGGAGATCTACACCTCCTACCATATAGAGCCTCATACGGGGCCATCTGAATACTGGAGTGGTAGCTATTGTTATATGAAAACTCTGTGAGTGGAAGAAACTAGTCCCATGAACCCCCAAAATAAATCACACAGGCACGCAACATGTCCTCTAAAATCTGAATATTCCGTTCCGACTGCCCGTCGGTCTAAGGATGAAATGATGTGCTCAACTCTACCTGAGTACCCATACCTCTCTGTACGACCCTCCAAAATTGAGATGTGAACTGAGTACCTCTGTCAGAAATGATAAAAACCGGAACTCCATGCAATCAGACAATCTCCCTGATATAGATACCAGCTAACCGCTCCGAAGTATAATTAGTACTGACAGGAATAAAGTGCGCGGACTTGGTCAGCCGATCCACAATGACCCAAATAGCATCAAAAACTTTCGAAGTCCGTGGAAGCCCAACTACAAAGTCCATGGTGATCTGCTCCCACTTCCACTCCGGAATATCTAACCTCTTAAGTAATCCACCTGGTCTCTGGTGCTCATACTTGACCTGCTGGCAGTTGAGACATCGTGCTACATACTCAACAATATCTCTCTTCATCCGCCTCCACCAATACTGCTGTCTCAGATCCTGATACATCTTCGCGGCACCCGAATGGATGGAATAACGCGAGCTGTGGTCCTCTGCTAATATCAACTCTCGAAGCCCATCCACATTGGGCACGTAAATACGGCCCTGCATCCTCATAACCCCGTCATCACCAATAGTCACATCCCTGGCATCACCTCGACCGACCCTGTCCTGGAGAACTAACAAGTGCCGATCATCATACTCGCGTGCTCTAATCTGATCATAAAGAGAAGACCTGGAAGCCGTGCTAGCTAACACCCACGGAGGCTCTAACAAATCCAATCTCACCATCTGACCCTCTAAAGCCTGAACATCAAGTGTTAAGGGTCGCTCTGCTGCTGAAAGGTAGGCTAGACTCCCCAAACTCTCTGCTCTGCGACTCAGGGCATCGACCACTACATTGGCCTTCCCTGGATGATATAAAATAATGAGGTCATAATCCTTGAGAATCTCTAACCACCTCCTCTGACGCAAATTCAAGTCCTTTTGCTTCAGCAGATACTGCAAACTACGATGGTCGGTGAAAATCTCACACTGTACTCCATACAAATAATGGCGCCAAATCTTCAAGGCATGAACAATGGTAGCTAACTCAAGATCGTGCATTGGATAATTCTTCTCGTGCACCTTCAACTGTCTAGACACGTAGGCAATCACCCTACCGTCCTGCATCAGTACCGCTCCAAAGCCAACTCTAGAAGTGTCACAATAGACTGTATAAGAACTCAAACCAGTAGGCAAAATCAGTACCGGAGTTGTGGTCAATGTTGACTTGAGCTTCTGAAATCTCTCCTCACACTCTTCAAACCATTTGAATGGAGCACCCTTCTGGGTTAATCTGTTCAAAATCGAAGCAATAGATGAGAAACCTTCCACAATGAGACGGTAATATCCCGCAAAACCAAGGAAACTCCTAATCTCTGTAGCTGAGGACGGTCTGGGACAACTCTGCACGGCCTCTATCTCCTTTGGATCGACCTGAATACCCTCACTGGACACCACATTCCCCAAGAAAGCTACTGAACCAAGCCAAAACTCACACTTGGAGAACTTTGCATAAAGCTTCTCCTCTCTCAACCTCTGTAACACAACCCTCAAATACTGAGCATGCTCCTCCTGGCTACGAGAATATACCAGGATGTCATCATTGAACACAATTATGAAAGAATCAAGATAAGGCCGAAACACGCTATGCATCAGGTGCATAAAGGCTGCCGGGGCATTGGTCAGCCCAAATGACATAACAAGGAACTCATAGTGGCCATATGGTCCTGAAAGCAGTCTTCAGAATGTCAGAATCCGGAATCTTCAACTGATGATACCTGAACCTCAAGTATATCTTGGAGAACACTCTATCTCCCTGAAGCTGGTCACACACATCAATACGAGGCAAAGGATACCGGTTCTTCACCGTAACCTTGTTCATCTACCGATAATCAATACACATGCGCATAGAACCATCCTTATTCTTCACAAACAACACTGGTGCACCCCAAGGTGACACACTAGGCCGAATGAACCCCTTATCTAGGAGTTCCTGAAGCTGCTCCTTCAATTCCTTCAACTCCGCTGGTGCCATACGATAAGGTGGGGTAGAGATAGGCTGGGTGCCTGGCACCAAGTCAATACCAAAATCAATGTCCCTGTCAGGTGGCATGCCTGGCAAGTCTTCAGGGAATACGTACGGAAAATCACGGACCACAAGAACATAATCAATAGAAGGAGTCTCACTACTAACATCCCTCACAAAAGCAAGATAAGATTCACATCCTTTCTCAACCATACGCTGAGCCTTCAAGTAAGAAATCACTCTGCTAGGCACATACTCGATAGACCCTCTCCACTTAACTCTCGGAACTGCAGGCATAGCCAGGGTCACAGTCTTAGCGTGATAATCAAGAATAACATAACATGGGGATAACCAATCCATGCCCAATATCACATCAAAATAAACCATGCTGAGTAGCAACAAGTCCACTCGGGTCTCCAGACCCCTAATAAATATCACACACGACCGATACACACGGTCCACAATAATAGTATCGCCCACCGGCGCCAACACATGAACATATGTAACTAAAGACTCACGGGGCATACTCAGAAAGTGAGCAAAATATGATGAGACATAAGAGTATGTGGAACCAGGGTCAAATAAAGCCAAAGCATCACTGTGACAGACTGAGATAGTACATGTAATCATCGCATCAGAGGCCATAGCATCAGGCCTAGCTGGGAGTGCATAAATACGTGGCTGGCCTCCACCTGCTCGACCTCCCCCTCTAGGGCGGGCTCTAGCTGCCTGACCACCACCCTTGGCTACCTGGGTGGGTGGTGAAGTAACTGGGGCTGATGTCGAGGGCTGAACCCTCTGCTGATATGGACTACCAAGATGATGAGGACACTGCCTCCATAAATGCCCAAACTCTCCACACTCAAAACAACTACCTGGAGATGGAGATGGGTACTGAAGAGGACCCCTAACACTAGAATAGCAACCAGATGAACCGTGCATAAAGGAACCCTAGAATGATGACCTTGAGGAGCTCTGAGCTGGAAGTGCACTAAAGGAAGAACATCCCGGATAAGAGCTGCGGGGACCCTGCCCCGAAGATGCGCCACTATAAGTTGGGCGAGCTGGCTGAGGAGCCCTAAATGGACGACCTCTACTGTGATGAAACTACCCTTTGGAAGGGGCACCACTGAAGCTACCTGATCCCCGAGGCCTCTTAGCCTCCCTCTCCTCACACTCTTGCCTGCAAACCGACTCAATATCCCGAGCAATGTCAACAACCTGCTCAAATGTGGCACCTGACACCCTCTCCCTAGTCATCAAGATCCGAAGCTGATACGTGAGACCATCTACAAACCTCCTGATCCTCTCCCTATCAGTAGGGACTAACTCAGAAGCATGTCGAGCCAACTCAAAAAACTGCATATCGTACTGTGTAACTGACAACTCTCCCTTGCGCAGCTGCTCAAACTTCCTGCGCTGCTCCTCTCTGGACTAAGGAACATACTTCTCCAAAACGATCGTGGAGAACTGCTACCATGTGAGGGATGCTGAACCAACCTGCCTATGCCTCTCAAATGTCTCCCACCAAGTGAAGGCAACACTAGCAAACTGAAATGTCGCAAACGAGACCCCACTAGTCTCTAGAATACCAGCAGTACTGAATATCCTCTGGCACTTATCTAGAAAACCTTGGGCATCCTCACATTCTATTCCGCTGAAAGTCGGAGGCTGAAGTCTACTGAATCTCTCCAGCCTGCGCTGCTCATCCTCGGGCATAGCTGGGACCACAGAGTCCTGAACTGGAGTAACTGGCTGGGCTGGGACTGCCCCCGGTGCCTGAAAACCTTATACCACCTGCTCAGGTGTCCGGGCAGCTGGAGTCTGAGTGCCTCCCCCGGCCTAAGATGTAGCGGCAGTAGTAGACATAGCAACTGCTTGAGCCAAACTGGTACACATTGTCTAGATCTGCGCTAGAGTCTCCTGAAGACCCGGAATGACAATAGGCACTGTCGGTGCCTGAACCTATCCCGCTGGGGCACCCTCGGCGGGGACTTGATCCTTAATAGTAGGGAGATCCACTGGTACTACCCCGACTAGCTGCACGGGATGGTCCCCTAACTCCACCATAACCTCGATCCTTTGTGGGTCTGGCTGGTGTCTGGTCACCCTGATCCGTAGCGCGTGTCCTCCCCATCTGTGAGAGAATGAAACAACAGGAGTTTAGATTTCCAGAATCAATAGAATGGCACGACATAGTTCAAGAAAATGAGACTTTTTTCCTAAGAGTTCTGTAGCCTCTCGAAGATAAGTACAGATGTCTCTGTATCGATCCGCAATACTCTACTAAACCTGTTCATGACCGTTGAATCCTATGTAACCTAGTGCTCTGATACCAACTTGTCACGACCCCAAATCCTAACAAATCGTGATGGCGCCTATCGTGGAACTAGGATAGACACTATCAAAAAAATACACAATTCCCTTAATAAAATCTACCAAAATCATTAATAACAAGTATAAAATCACCTAAGTCATTAACAAAATGTAATATAGTCTGACAGTCTAAAACCATTCCCCAGAACTGGAGTCAACTGATCACGAGCATCGAATAATAAGGAAAATACTGCTAATATCATAATACACTATCTCAGAACAAAATACTAAATACTAAATGAAGGAAGGGAAATGGAGAAGCTGCGGACGCTGGACAGCTACCTCGAAATCCCAAAGCTGATGCCGAATGGATCCAAGTCACTAATGCTCAGAACCAGTACTTGATCTGCACACACAGGTGCAGGGAGTAATGATGAGAATGCCAACTAAGTAGTAATGAAAATAAATCAAGTCTGAAGATAAGAAACACACATCACAAAACACCAATCCACCAAGTAGTAAAACACTGAGTCTGAATAAAGTATACATTTAATACATAAGTTTGAAAACCAATTTCCGTAAAAATCCTTTGAACAAGTATATTCTCAAATGTTTCTCAGTAAACTTCCAAAAATCTCAGTATGAAAAAAATGAAGTGAATCATAATCAAAAGCTTAAGAAAAATATCATTATACAACTGCCCCTCGGGCAAAATCATCACCCGTAATCAGTCACTCAACACCTCACCATCACTCAGTAAAAGTCACTCAACACCTCACAGTCACTCATGCCTCCCAATCACTCGTCACTCGTCACTCGACACTCACACTCAGTAGGTACATGCGCTCTGGAGGTGTGTACAGATTCCGGAGGGGCTCCTACAGCCCAAGCGTTATAAACAAGCCAAATAATGGCATCAATCACTCAGGCTCTCAGCCTCTCTCATATCATAAATATCCTCACAATATTGACCCTCGGCTTCACTCAGTCAGACACTCTCAACATGCCACTCAGGCCAAAAATAAATGGAGTTCTCGACCCAAAACAATATTTCATTTCAAGAAATAACAATTTCAAAAAATCTGAGTGTCAACAATTTAACAAGAACGATTGAGTGTAAAATCATAAATCAAAATAGTGAGAATATCAGAAAATAGCCCCTGAGGGGTTAAAACAGATCGGCACTAGGCCCCAAACATGGCTTATAGCCCAAATATATCAAAACATGATAATACTATAAAAGATATGCTTTGAAAGCAGCTTCACAACTCAATAGTTGCCTAAAAAGGAACATATTTCCAAATTTCCAATTCGTGCATGCCTCACACTCGTCATCTATTATGTGCGTCACTTCCAAAACCGTGAAAGGATGCTAAGTCCGGGGTTTCATACCCTCAGGACAGGATGCTCTTGGAACTCGACAAAACCCGAAATTAGCCAAAACTCGACCCCTGGGCCCGCATCTTGGAACTCACAAAATTTATACCAAAACGATCCTCATCATCTCACGAGTCTGTACATATAAAGAACGCTGAAATCAGAGTCCAAATGACCCCTCAAATCACCCCTAGAAGGTCTCTTAAACTCAAGCCCTAGTTTCCCCTTTTTCCACTGATTTTCCCAGTTAAACATTGTTGATTTGGTCCTTAATCACATATAATCGAGTTAATGAGTCCAAAAATCTTACCTCAATGAAGAACAAACGTTTCCCTCTTCAAAAACCCTCAAAAAGCTCTAATCCCGTTTAAAAATGGTGAAAAAGTGGGCAAAGGTCGCGGATGAGCTTTTTATATATTGCCCATGCATTTCTTCATCGCGATCGCGGAGCACAAAATACAACGGCTCCTCAATAACTCTACGCGATCGCGGAGCACAAAATAAAACGGCTCCTCAATAACTTTAAGCGATCGCGGAACATTCCACACGATCGCGAACCTTCATCTCACAGACCACTGCGATCGCATCCCCCACTACGCGAGACGAAGAGTATCCTCCCAGGCTCTTTCCCAGCTCAAGACTCTATGCGATCGCGACCCTGACCAAGCGATCGCAGAGAAAAACCTTCCACACTAACGCGATCGCAAACTATTTAATGCGATCGCGATGAACAATTTTTGACCCCACTCAGCCAAGCCAAAGCGATCACAAAAGTACCTACGAGATCGTGTAAGAGGAAACCAGAAACAAGAGACCAGAAAAATCTGCAGCTCCCAAAATTCCAAACTAAGTCCGTCAACTACCCGAAATACACCCGAGTCCCTCGGGACCTCAACCGAACCTACCAACATATCCCATATAATCATTCAAACTTAGTCGAGCCTTCGAAACACCAAAATCATCATAAAAAACCAAAATCACATCAAATTCAATCCTATGAACTTTGAAATTCCTAAATTCCACCAACGATGCTGAAACCAACCAAAACACATCTGATTGACCTGAAATTTTGCACATATATTCAAAATGCTATTACGAACCTGTTTCAACTTCCGGAATTCCATTTCGACCCTGATAGCCTATTTTTCACTGCCGACCGGAAATCGCCAAAAACTAAATTTCGCCAATTCAAGCCTAATTCTACATCGGACACCACAAAAATATTTCGAACACACTCCTAAGTCCCAAATCACATAACGAAGCTATCCGATCCATAAAATCCACATTCCGAGGTTTTTTACCAATAAGTCAACTCTCAGTTGACTTTTCCAACTATAAAGCTACTTTTAGAGACTAAGTGTCTCAATTCTCACTACCACCATTCTGAACCTGAGCCAACCGACTCTAATACATCATAAACAGTATAACCAACCTATGACAAGGCGAAAACACTAATAATAATGCCTGTTCTACGTAACGTCCGGCCGGGTCGTTACATCGTCACATCATCTATACATTGTAATCAACAACCAAACGTGTAGCAAATAGTCAATCAACTCTTAATCCCTCAAGCCAAAGTTATACATGAAACTTACCTCGATCCGCATGCCACTCACTGCTCAAGTATCACTTTTCCTCTAGAATTCACCTCCAACCCACTCGTATCTAGTCAATTTCAATACACAATTATAGATTTCCCAAAATCCCCCCCCCCCNTGATGAGTGGCAATTTTACCACTCATTTTAGCCCCTTTTCAGTAGATTTTGTGCTGCTCAATGGGTATTTGAGGTTACTATCAGTGTATAAGTTCTCTATTTGCAGGAAAATGATGCCATGAAGTGGTTAAGGTCAAATTGGATTGAAATTGAGAAAAAGAGAGTAAAGAAGAGAAAAGAGGGGAGTAATGGCCGAATGCGATCGCATATGCAACATGCGGATCACATTTCGAGCCCTGAGATCGCATACCGCAACAGAAAGTTGAGTCAAGTTTAATGAGTGAAATGNGAATCGCATTTCGAGCCCTGAGATCGCATACCGCAACAGAAAGTTGAGTCAAGTTTAATGAGTGAAATGCAGTCAGATATGCGACCGCATATCGCAAATGCGGTTCGCATTTGAGTCGCATCACCATCTGATGCCTGAAGCTACATTGTAAATGCGACGCACGAATGCGATCGCATATCACTAATGCGGACCGCATATCTCAAATGCGACGACCCTCTGGGACCTAGGGTTTTGATGTGCGACGGAAAGAGTGAAGATGCGAATTGCATCCCTGATATGCGACAGGGATGCAATCGCATATCAGCCCGACATGGGTGTTTTTGTCCGCTTTTCACCCGAATTTTGACCCACTATAAAAGGCACATCTTGGCATTCTCTTAGGCATCGATTGAGAGACGAATAGATCTATTAGAGATCGATTTTTGGGCATTTCTTCAGCCTTGTAAATATATTTGAGTAGAGAAGAACAAGTATTGAAGCTAGGGCTTTGCACACACACTTGAGTCTTGAAGATTTCACCATTGTGGTTAAGGATTTCTTACCCATTTATGTTTATTTCTTCATTTCCTTGCTTTATATTGTATATCTAAGTGTGTAGTATTTTTCCAACACTTGAATATGGTTTATGGGAATATTCATGTTTAAAGTGTGGATTAAATACCTTGTTGTGCTTATGTATTGAATGATTTTCATATATTTGTGAAGTGGGTGTTTGTTATTTTAATTATTCTTGTTCTTTAATGTTTCCAAAGGGATTAGCTAACCCTAGGACTCGCCCATTAACTCCGAATTAGTTTTGGAAAAGATTATTTGGGGTTGGGAAAGATTAATTAACAAGAACTTGAGGATTTAACCCTCATTTTATAGATTCTACCTAGGGATAGGATTGAACTACTTGTAGCCAAACTCGGAAGTGCTTAATCTCCTAATTGGGTTAGGGATAATTCAATTAGGAAGTCTTGTTAGTCTTTGGGAAAAGCTAATTAAGAAATGTTATCCGTGGCTAATTAACATTACCCGCTCATATTTGTAAAATCGTGAAATACATTGGATCGTTACTCGAGTGTAATACCCGAAGCATCGATACTTGTTGCCATCGATCATTTTAATTGCTTTCTAGGTTAGTTTATATTTTCGCATTTAGTTATAAACAATTATCAAAAACCCAAAATCATATTTGTTTGGCACTGCACGATAAGTGATAATTCTCTAGCATTCCTAAACGCCCTCATATTGTTCTCTGTGGGATTCGACCCCAACCTTGTTGGGTTACTATATTTGACAACGATCGCTTACATTCTTTTAAGGTGTAAATTGAGCGTATCACGGACTCGCTTGGTCAAAACTCGAGATTCGGACCAAAATCCATTCACCCATTCACCCCCAGCCCGAATATGTAATTAGTTTCGAAATCCGACCCCTAATTGAGGTCCAATTTCCAATTTAAAAAAAAAACCTAATTCTACCCAAACCTGCAATTTCTACCATGGAATTCCTAGATTTTAGGTTTAATTCTTGAAAAATGAAGTGAAAGATTGAAAGAAGCGAGTTAAGGAACACTTACCTATGATTTGGGGAAGAAAATGTCTTTGAAAAATCGCCCTAGGTCTTCTATATTTTGAAAATGAGGAGATAAATGGCTTGAGTCTGAATTAATGAACTCACTGCCCAGCGACCTTCGCATCTGCGGTGCTTTGGTCGCACCCTGACATCCACTTCTGCTGGAAAGGATTGGGTTGACTGGGGCCGCACCTACGGACAGGGTTCCTCTTCTACGGTCCCGCTTCTGCAGAGAGAAGTCCAGCATTTGCGTAAACTGGAGTCCCAGGCTTGGGTCGCACCTGCGGGGCTATTGCTCACACTTGTGAGCTCACAGGTGCGGGAACACAAGATCTGGTGCACCAGCAGCCTTGTTGAGGTTTGAACTCAACTTGCGCATCGCTCGAATGACACCCGAACCCTCGGGGCTCCAAACCAAACTTGCACACAAGTAAAAAACCATCATACATACTTGCTTGTGTGATCAAATCGCCAAAATAACACCTAGAACTACGAATATAACACCAAAACACATGAAAATTCTCAAGAACACTTTAAAATTTTATTTTCTCAACCGAGGGTCTGAATCGCGTCAAATCAGTTCCGTTTCTCACAAAATTTCACAAACAAGGTTTAAATATCATAATGAACCTGTACCGGACTCGAAACCAAAATATGGACCCGATACCATACAGATCAAACATTAAGCAAATTCTTTAAAATCATTAATTTTCTGTAATTTAATTTTAGTCAAAAATTTATTTCTCGACTAGGGATCTCAGAATTCGATTCCGGGCATACGTCCGGATCCCATATTTTACTATGGACCCGCCGTGACCGTCGAAACACGGGTCCAGATCCATTTACTCAAAATATTGACCGAAGCCAACTATAATCACTTTCCAAAAAATATTATTTCTTCAATTTATACATAAAGGCTTTCCGAAATTATGCCCCGATTGCGCACGTAAATCGAGGAGGGTAAAAATTGGGTGTTGAAGACTAACGAGCGCATAATAGAGTCCTAAAATCCAAGATGACCTTTTGGGTCATCACATGAACAGGTGTGAGGCAGAGTAAATAAATAAAATAAACAAGTATAAATACGTGGTACAACCCTCCTCTCAACAATAAACTCAAGCTCTCAATTGACAGTTACCTCCTCAGCCGGAGTATATATATATAATGGACCTCACCAGATAGGTCGTCACAATTCAAGTTGGGAAAAACTCACAGATACACTGGAATCCCCCAAATGATAATACTTACGTGAACTACAATAATGAACAACCAGTAGGAATCCATATGCAACTCTGCCACTCCCATTTCGGTTATACCACCCCCTTTAAGCAACTCCCCGACCTCTGCTCTTCATACTTTGACCTGCTAGTAATTCAACCACAACAAGACACCTCCCACATGTCCTTCCTCATTCTTCGCTGCCCAATTGCTGCCTCAAATTAAAATCCATACCTGTAGCCTCCAAACTAAGAAATTGCTACCAACTTTAAGCCTCCCACATGTCACCTTTCTCGAGCCATCAACATTAGAAACATCAATTTAATTGTGAAACTACTACACACCACCATCCCTGACAACCGCCTCTCAGGCACCACTCCACAACACCCTGCCCCGAAGGCAAATCAAAGAAGACCATTACACCAACGAGCCTTAATGCGTTCAAATAAGGATGACGACACCACATCACAAAGGTGAATTCCACCATGCTCGAAAATATCAAGCCCCATTAATCCATCAACCAAAGCTTGAACATCCATAGTCCGATTTCCATTTCTCCGCTGGAAATAGATGCCGAACCTCTAAACCATGCACTGAGAAATCCTCATTTAAAGTCATTCATTGCCTCGACATATAAATAAGCACCCTACCATTACACCAATATTGCGGGATAACAACGCATGAACATCATTGTAATCTATGCATATCCTCGAAATCACTAGAAATATAGATACTAAGCTGAAACGATAGAACACCCTTTGCAAGGCGACGATAATAGCATGCCCAAACACGTAGGGAGAAACATCATGCACCACGTCGGCAGTACCCCTACAACTCCTCGATGCCCTATTGTTGACAAGTGCTCCACGTCGCATAAGATTGAGTAAGAAGGAAATGAAGGCATAAGCTTGAATGGAATCAAATCCATAAAGAGGAATCAAGAAGGGAAGTGATTCTAACAGCCTTGTAGCCTCTCGAAGATAAGTACAAACATCTCCGTACCAATCCGCCAGATGTTACTAGACTTTCTCATGACTCGTGAGACCCAAGTGAATCTAGAGCTTAAGGTACAAACTGTCACGACCCAAAATCCACTATAGGCCGTGATGGAGCCTAACGCCGCCGTCAAGCAAGCCAACGGTGAATGATCAACTTAATTACTCATTTTAATTACTTTTGAAATATTAATTTCCATTGATTAAATAGTATAACATAGAATTTACAGAGTAAAATGATAATATTGACGTGAACTACAATAATGAATAAACAGTAGGAACCCCGGTGTCACAAGTGCATGCGCATCTACTAAGGAGTAAAATAAAAATATAACATATGTCTGGAATACAAGTTAGACAGGAGAATATAAATAACTCTGATGTAGACTATGTATGTTACGGATCGAAACATGGAATGAAGCTCACTGTAAAGGTCCCCGTAATAGCTGCGCCTCTGCACCTACAGGACCCCGAAAACATATATATACATGCACAATAAATGCAACAACTGTAGCATGAATACAAAAATCAACGTGTACCCAATAAGTATCTAGCCTAACCCAAGAGAAGTAGTGACGAGTGATCGATATCGACACTTACAAGTGGTCCAATAAATCAAATACAATAGGAAGTAAACATATTTGGCAGAGTAAATAAACGAAATAAACAAGTATAAATACATGGTACAACCCTCCTCTCAACATTAAACGCAAACTCTCAATTGGTAGTTACCTCCTCAACCGGAGTATATATATAATGGACCTCACCAGATAGGTCGTCATAATTCAAATTAGGAAAAACTCACAAATTCACTGGCTTCTTGTCAAGTATTACGCACAATTCCATAAGAGTATTTTATAAAAATGTCGAGGTGTATGGCCTGATCCCATCATACTGTGTGCACTGCCGAGGGTCGAACGACACGAACCATAGATGCATCTATTTTACTGCCGAGGAAGATGACCTCTCCCAAGAGAGTGTGGTACATAGTTCCGCCGAGACGAATGACCCGATCCCATTTGAATAATAAGAATTAACGGGTCCTCGACCCAACTCACAAATAAATGTGTAAGTTATGAATTTTAAGAAAATCTTTATGATGAAAACGCATAGCCCAAGAGAAATTCGTAAGAGGAGTACAATTATTCTGCAACTTTCATGAAGCCCGTCAAATATCTACAATAGCAAGTCTATCACTCTACACAAGTCTAGTCTCAAGTGTTAATTCGAAAAAAATGAATTAAACGTGCAAAGATAACTCTTATAGTACAATTATAGCATGGTGTGAACTTAAGTCTACCCCGACAATAACATGAATTTATCCACGTACGTACTCTCGTAACCTCGTGCGTACGTAGCCCCACGACAAGTAGAACATATCAAATACATCACCTAGGGGTAGTTTCCCCCTCACAGAGACATGAGACTTATCTCGCTCTGAAGTTCCATAATCGGCTCCAACGCCACTCTAACACCTCAAATTGATGTTCCTCGCTCCAAAACTAGTCAAATAATGTGCAAATTAATAAAAATATACTCGAATACCCATAATAATTGTCACGACCCATTTTCAAAATAGGTCGTGATGGCGTCTAACTCCATTGTTAGGCAAGCCAACACTAATTAGACTAGTGAATTTCCGTTTAAATATACTAAATGGATAACACTTTCTCATTTGTTAAAAGGTTTAGAAATTTACACTTTGGAGCATAATTAAACAGTATCAATTAAGTGCAAATTGTAATCATGTAACAATCCCAAAATCATAAGTCTACTAGTGTGTGTGCCGAGACCTGGTGTCACAAGTGTGTGTGCAATCTAGAAGAATTTACAAAATATTGTAACGACCCGACCGGTCGTTTCGTGAGTTATATCCCTGTTTCTCCGATTTATGCTTCTTTATGTGTTATTCAGCTGCATTGTATTGTATTGTGTTGGTTGGTTCGGGTCCGAAGTGGTTTCAGAGTGGAATGAGACACTTAGTCTCCTATCTAGAAGTTTAAGTTGGAAAAGTAAACCAGATGTTTACTTATGAGTAAACAATCTCGGATTGGGATTTTTATGGTCCGGATAGCTACGTTAGGTGATTTTGGACTTATGAGCGTGTCCGAAATGTAATTTGGAGGTCTGTGGTAGAATTAGGATTGAATTGGCGAAAGTTGGAAATTTGGCAATTTTGGTCGGCTGTGAAAAATTAGATATCAGGGTCACAATGGAATTTCAGAAGTTGGAGTAGGTTTGTGGTGTCATTTGTGACGTGTGTGCATAATTTGAGGTTATTCAGACTTGGTTTGGTAGGTTTCGGCGTCGTTTGCGGAATTTGGAAGTTTAGAAGATCTTAGGCTTGAATCCGTGGTTAATTTGGTATTTTGATGTTTTTGAGGTCCCGAGGGCCTCAGGTGTGTTTCAGATGGTTGGTGGATTGGTTTTGGTGTTGTGAGCTGCTGAAAATCAGCTGGTGTGGGCTTTTCTGGTGTTTCCGCACCTGCGAAAGGGGAGCCGCAGGTGCGAGGTTGAAGACACGAAAGGGAGGATCGTAGACGCAGAAATTGGGAAGTTGAGGTTGGAGCGTAGGTGCGAAGGATTGGCTGCACCTGCGAGCCCACATGTGCGAGACCTGGGGCGTAGGTGCGGAAGCTGGAGAGTTAAGTGAAATGCGCAGGTGCAGCGATTTGACCGCAGGTGCGGTCCCGCAGGCACGAAGAATGGGCCGCAGGTGCTAAAATCCTGGGCAGAAAGTAAATATTGCACACTTCGCAAATTTTTGTGCATTTTTCACTATTTTTATTCGGTTTTGGAGATTTTGGGAGTGATTTGAAGAAGGATTCAACGGGTTTTCATTGAGGTAAGTTACTTGAGCCCTAATACTCGTGTTTATGGTAGTTTCCTATTGTTTAATCATGTAATTAGTGGAAATTAGGGATGAAAATGAGGGGATTAGGGCTTGGAAATTGGAGAGTTTGATTTGGGGATTTGAGGGACCAAGTAAGGTCGGATTTTGATAAATAATTTATGGTTGGACTCGTGAGTGAGTGAGCATCCTAGTTTTGTATTTTTGTCGTATTTCGAGACGTTGGACTGGGGGCCGAATTTGAGCCGATTTCGGGGTTTAGGGCTAATTGATAGTTTTTCTTGTGGAATTCACTCCATTAGCATATATGGATGGTATTGTACTAATTGTGAATAGATTCAGAGCATTTGGAGGTCGAGTCGAGAGGCAAGAGAATCGCTGGGTAGAGATTTGACTAGTTTGAGGTAAGCAACGATTGTAAATCTAGTCTTGAGTGTATGAATCCCCGAATTTCGTGTCATACTACTATTTTGAGGTGACGCACATGCTAGGTGACGGGCGTGTGGGCGTGCACCATTAGGGATTGTGACTTGGTCCGTCCCGTAACAACTGTAAAGTTGTGTATTTTGTTGAAACTATGATATTTATGTGTTATAGAAAGAGTTTATATATATTGGGTTGAATGCCATGTTTGGGCCTTGCCCCAGTGCTGTTTGGACCTTAGGGACCTTTTCTTACTATCCTCTCACTGTACATGAGTGATGTTTTTCCAAAGAGGTTGTTTACGATTTCATCATTTTCACTCTTCTTTGCATTGAGCCTGTGTTGAAAAATATCTTTAAATAATTTTCACCGAAACTGGGTTTTTGAACGAGATGATTTGACTCAAATACTGATTTGAAAGCATGTTGTATTATTACTGAGATTTCATGATGTGGGTTTATGTGCTTTACTGCTCGTCACTACTGCTCAGTCTTTATTTACTATTGTTACTTACTGAGTTGGCGTACTCACGTTACTCCCTGCACCTTGTGTGCAGATCCAGGTGTTTCTGGACGTGGTAGCGAGTGTTGATTCTGCCGTCATATCTCTATCGGAGTTAGCAAGGTAGTTGCCTGGTGATCGCAACCTTAATCTTCTCCCTCCTATCTTCTTATAGATGTTTTTAGTTGCTTTCCAGATTGTATTAGTCTCAGTATTATTAGACAGATATTGTAGATTCTCATGACAAGTGACACTCGATGTTCGGCTTTTCTTTCCGCATTTTCTTTGATTTGAATTACTTATGAAAGTTTTATTGTTAAATAGCTTGAAAGTTATTTTTGAAATGAAATATTGCGTCATTTTTTGTAAAGATTTGTCTAGTCTAGTACCACGATAGGCGTCATCACGACATGGTAGCTTGGGCCGTGACAAGAATACTAGTCTACTGTCTAGAAAAGAAGTAGACAGAAATGAACAAAAAGAAAAGACTCCATCAGCTGCAGAATGGCTCGGAAAGCAGCTCGCCGGAAGGTCTCTAAGTCCAAGTCAAGCCTGCGCGCCGGACTGATAACCAGATGCACCTGCCTCAAATCCTACACTTTCAAGTGCAGAAGTGTAGCGTGAGTAAATAAACAACATGTACCCAATAAGTATCTAGTCCAACCTCGAAGAAGTAGTGACGAGGGGTCGACTTTGACACTTACTAAGGGCCAAAACATGATAATATGAAGTTCTAATTAAGCATGACATATATAATGATAATAGAGCGCAACATGAAGTAAAAAAACAAATCCTTCTTTCAAGTAAGAAGCAATCATTTCACTCGTATATTTCTTTCACCTTCCAAGTCCGTGAAACATTAATAAATATAAAAAGGGATTTCGGTACCACTATGCACGAGTTACGTACAACCGGATCAAAATATAAGTAATAATATATTGTGCACTACCGAGGGTCGAACTGCCCGAACCATATAATATATTTCCATAAATCTTGCCGAGGTGAACGACCCACTCCCATGAGAGTAGTGGAAGGTTTACTCCGCTCGCGGAATATATTTGCGAAGCGGTTGCACATAAGTATTCACAATTTACCATAATATTCCTCAATATCTTTCATAACAAGAAATTTAACTCGTAACTTTTAACATATCAAAATTCTCATCCTTCACTTTAAGAAAACCAACAAGTAGAAAGTGTAATCAAGCAACGAAATAAGCAAATCATGGTGTAGGCCTAAATCTACGTGGACATAAGCATGAATAGTAGCTATGCACGGACTCTCGTCACATCGTACGTGCGTAGCCCTCCCCCCCCCCCCCCCCC
>ML266141.1:125669-156972 GCA_005239495.1 Nicotiana undulata | reverse complement strand
GCCCCCCCCCCCCCCCCCCCCCATAAAAGGAACATATTATGATTTACGTTCACCTAAGGGGTTAATTCCCTCTTACAAGATTAGAAAAGAGATTTACCTCGTCTCAAAGCCTACTTCCCAATTCAAGAATGCGCTCAAGCCTCCAAATTTGGTGCCAAACGACTCGGAACTAGTCAAACATTATATAAATTAATTAATCTATGCTCAAAAGTGCATATTTCCACTAATAAAATAATTTCGCAACCCAAATTGCAAGATTCCTAAAATTCACTCTCGGTCACACATGCTCGGATTCCGGAAATTTTCAAATAAAGTCATTACCCACATCTTTACTAAGTTTCATGGTCAATTTCGTGGTAAAGTCTCATTTTTATCAAACCTTAGGGTTTTCATCTAAACCCATGATTTCTACCAATTTTCATGTTAAAATCTACCCATAATCTATGTATTAAACTCGCATTAAATAGAAATTACTTACCTCACAAAGCTAGGTCGAAATCCCTCTCAAGAAGCTCCAATAATCGCCAAAAGAGTGAGAGAAATGAATAAAAATGACTTAAGTCCCGTATTAAATGAACTCACTGCCCAGCGATTTTCGCACCTCCGGTGCATTGGCCGCACCTGCAAAATTGGCTGGGCCAGATGAGGCCGCATCTGCGGAATCTTGGCTGGCCATCCGTGGATCGCTTCTGCGGGCTTGGCTCACAGATGCGAGCTCGCACCTGCGGAAAAGGGCTTGCAGGTGCGGGCACACCAGAACTGGTGCACCAGCAGCCCTGTTGATATTCAAACTCAACTTGCGCATCGTGTGAACGGCACCCGGGGCCCCCGAGACCCCGTCCAAACATACCAACACGTTTGGAATCATAAAACGAACTCGCTCGAACTCTCGGAACGCCCGAAACAACATTAAAACTAAGAATCGCACCCCAAAACCAATTGAATCAAACTTAAGAACTTCACGTTCTTCAATTGACTTCCAATGCGCCGAAACGTACTTACACTACTCGAAATGACATCAAATTATGCGAGTAAGTTTTAAACGACATTACGGAACTATTCCCGATATCGAAATTTTATTTGGACCTCGATATCACCAAAACACGTTTCAAACGCCTTCAAGAACCAACTTTTGATATTAGGCGCTGAAACGCTCCCGGGTCATCCAAAACCCGATCTGAATATACGCCCAAGTCCAAAATCATCGTACGAACCTATTAGAACCGTCAAATCCCAATTCCAAGGTTGTTCACTCAAAAAGTTGACCGAAGTCAAACTTGGCCTTTTGAGCCAAGTTAAGGAACCAAGTATTCCGATTTCAACCCGAATCCTTCCAAACCCCGAACTAACCATCCCACAAGTCATAAAACAGGAAAAGCATGTATGTGAAGCCTTATTTAGGGGAACATGGTTCTAGAAAGCAAAATGATCGATCGGGTCATTACACTAAATGAATTCATAATAATTCTCACCTCCGCTCGAAAAGCAAAAAAAGTCAACCCTCGGACTTGCGTGCCCGGATTTCGAAAATTTTCGAGGATAAACATTACCCTACATTATTTCACGACACAATTCCGGAGTCGTGATGGCGCCTGTTGTGGAACCAGGCAAGCCACCCATTTCTCTCTAAGTTAAATTCAATTACCAAAAAAATATCATTTTTAACAAGTCTGCGGATAATTATAATAACAATTCTGAAGTTTGAAACAATATCTGAAAACCCGCAATCTAAATTCTACAACCCCGGATCCAGTGTTACTCAATCATGAGCTACTACATAAAGTAAAGAAAAGAGGAATGGAAAACATAGTCTCAAAAATAAATAACAACAGGTAGAGTAAGAAAGAGATGACGAGATCACGGTCGCTAGATGCTACCTCGACAACTCTGATGGGAACTCTGACACCTACTCAATGACCAGAGCCGGATCCCAATGTACCTGGATCTGCACACAAGGTGCGGGGGTAACGTGAGTAAACCAACTCGAAAGTAACGAACCCAAACTATGGGCTGAGAGGTAGTGACAAACTAAACCTCCGATATTTACAAGTAACAGTGTATAAAAATTGGACATGACAGTAACATAACTGATGATAAACAGAATGCACCAAATATGTCAGTACGATCTACATGCCAGCATATGACCACAAGAAACCAGAAATGGTAAGTACACAGTATCCCAAACTCTCACAAGGAAGTCCACTCAGTATTGGAATTGGCCCTCAGGCCCAAGGAAAGTCCATCCCGGATTATACATAAATACAAATGATGTAGTCACTCAGTACTGAGGAAAAGGCCAGTCCGGCCCCACGGAGAAGATCCATCTCCGGAACATATCACTCGGACAAGATCCATGCCCAGCGACGATCCATCCCTCAATATATATCAATAACTTCGGACAAGGTCCATGTCCGGGGAAGATCCATCCCTCAATATCTGTGCGCTCACTGGGGGTGTAAAGACTCCGGAGGGGCTCCTGTAAGACCAAGCGCTATATCAAGCAAACGAAGGCATGATTCGAGGATCGTTGCGGTGCGCAGTCCGATCTCATAACTGTCTCAATATCAGCCTCTCGGCCTCACTCAGTCAATACTTTCCAGTCTCACTCTCAAGGCTCACAGGTATAAGAACCAACCCAAAACAATGATAACATGTATGTAATCTAACAAATGTTGAGACTGCGGCATGAAACATATGCTATAACAGGACTGAGTACATGGAAACAATTAGTTACAAATAGAGAGAGCAATAACTGACCACTCGGGTCTGAACATATTGGGCGTGAAGCCCTATCATTTATACTTGACATGATTTCTAATAGGTTCAAGGTAATTACAACATTCACAGTACAAGTTTCGGCCCGAAATAGCCATTAGGCAGTGCCATGGGATGAGTCAGGCCACAAACACTCGGTGTACGCCCGCACGCCCGTCACTTGGAATGTGCATCACCTTAATTAACATCATATATCAGGAAAATTTGGGGTTTCGAACCCTCAGTTCCATGTTTGGAAACGTTACTTACCTCAGAAATCGGCTAAAATACTACTCCGCAGTGCCCTTGCCTCTAAATTCGACCTCCGAGTGCTCCAAATCTACCAAAAATCAGATTTATACCATCATAATATGCCAAGGAATGAAACCCAATCGAAATTTATCAAAAGTACTCAAAAATCCCGAAATTGGCCAAACCTGGCCCCCCAGACCCACGTCTCGGAATTTGATAAAATTTACACAAAGATGATCCTCATCCTCTCACAAATCTATACATACCAAGAACACTAAAATCGGAGTCCAAATGACCCCTCAAATCCCCATTAGAATGTCTCTTAATCTCGAGCCCTAATTACCCTTTTTAACACTTATTTTCCCCAAATTATCACCACTAATTAGGTCTTTAATCAAATATAATCAAGTTATGAAGTCAAGAATCTTACCTCTAAGTGATTCCCCTTTGGTTTCCTCAAAAATCCCTCTCAAAAGCTCCAATCCCGTTCAAAAATGGTGGAAAGTGAAGAAGGATCGCGGATTGGCTTTTTAATACTGCCCAGGTAATTAACTCACTGCGATTGCGGGAGTTCCCACGCGATCGCGAAGAACAAGTTTCCTGTCCCACAAAAAGACCTTGCGCGATCGCAGACATACACATGTGATCGCGACTCAACAGAACATTAACCCACGCGATCGTGACCCCTTCTATGCGATCGCAAAGAACAACGGCTCAGCCCCTCACGCGCCCTTCAACTCTACGCGATCGCGAACCATACCACGCGATCGCACTGCACAACAACCTCATCCTCCGCGATTGCGTATAACAAAATTCCTGCCCTCCTCATCTAGGCCTACGCGATCGCAAACTTCCTCCGGCGATCGCGTAGAAGGAAACCAGAAACTCACACCAGCAAAATCTGCCAAGATTTTAAGCCAAAAGTTGGTCCGTTAACCACCTGAAACACACTCGAGGCCTTCGGGACCTCAACCAAACCTACCGACATATCACATAATATCATTCAAACTTAGTCGAGCCTTCGAAACGCCAAAAGCAACACAAACACATCAAAAATCACATCAAATTCAAGCCTAAGAACTTTGAAATTCCAAAATTCCACCAACGATGCCGAAACCATCCAAAACACTCCCGATTGACCTGAAATTTTGCACACATATCCAAAATAACATTACGAACCTGCTCCAACTTTCGAAATTCCATTCCGACCCCGATAGCCCATTTTCCACTGCCTATCGGAATTTACCAAAACTAATTTTCGCCAATTCAAGCCTAATTCTACACCGGACATCAGAATTACATTCCAAACACACTCCTAAGTCCCAAATCACCTAACGAAGCTATCCGAGCCATAAAACCCGTATTCCGAGGTTTTTTACCAATAAGTCAACTCCCAGTTAACTTTTCCAACTCTAAAGCTACTTTTAGAGACTAAGTGTTTCAATTCCCACTACAACCATTCTTAACCCGAGCCAACAGACTCCAATACTTCCCAAACAGTATAACCAATGCATGACAAGGCAAAACACTAATAATAATGCGGATTCTAAGGAACGACCGGCCGGGTCGTTACACATTATGAACTCAAATATGTAATTTATTCTCAATTCCATGTCCGATTTCGTGGTCAAAATCCAAAAATTCCTAATTCTAGGTTTTCTACCAAAAATCCAAATATCTAGTAATTTCCAAGTTTAAATCCATATGTAAACTTTGTATTTAACTCACAATATCCGAGAATTACTTACCTTGATATAGATGATGAAAATATTCCCTTCAAGAGCTCCAAAAATCGCCCAATCAAATAAAAATATGAGAGAAATGGGCTAAGTCTTGGATTAAAAACATCTCCACTGCCCAACAAATTTCGCACATGCAGACGAACTTAGTGCACATGCGAGATCGCTTTTGCGACCACAAATGCGCATCTTGGAAGCAGCACTGGTGACAGCCCTTTTGCACCTGCGGACAAGAGCTCCGCTTCTGCGCACCCGCAGGTGCGAGCCACTGCCGCTTCTGCGATGTCGTCCGCTCATGTGCTCAACATTTCCGCTCCTGCATATGCGCAGGTGCGCCCAAAGCCCCGCTTCTGCGATGAGAAACCGGCCTCTTCCCATCTTCCTTTCCAACCGCTTCTGCAGCGATTATCTCACTTCTACTAGGTCGCTTGTGAGACCAAGACTTTGCAGAAGCTATTACACCAGCATTCAAAATTTCCAGCATTGCCTCTATTTCAAATTTCGATTCGATTTCAATCCGTTTCAAACCCGAAGCCCCCGGGACCCCATCCAAACATACCAACGCATCCCAAAACATAACACGAACTTGCTCAAGGACTCAAATCACACCAAACAACATCAAAACTACGAATCGACGATTGAAACCTTTCTTTAAACTTTCAAACCTTCAAACTACGACGAACGCGCCGAATCATATCAAAACATTCCGGAATGACGCTAAACTTTGTGTGCAAGTCACAAATCACGATATGAACCTATTCCAAGTCTCATAACCCCAAACGGATATCGATTACATCAAATTCCGCTTCAAACCAAACTTTTGAAATTCTAAAACTTTCAAAAATGCTAACGTTCCATAATAAGCGCCGAAATTCTCCCCGGCCACCCGATTCTCAACCCGAACACACGCCCGAGTCCAATATTATCGTACAAACCTATTGGAACCTTCAAATCCCGATTCCGAGGTCGTTTACTCAAAAGCCAAACCTTATTCAACTCTTCTAACTTAAAGCTTTTGAAATTAGAATTTTCCATCTGAATCAACTTAGAACTTCTCAAAATTCAATTCCGACCACGCGCACAAGTCATAATACATGAAGTGAAGCTACTGAAGGCCTCAAAATGCTGAACGACGCGCTAGAGCTCAAAACGACCGGTCGGGTCGTTACACGTGTGATGCGAGTGTATTCTATCTCAATGGATACTAACTAGTTTGTTTAAAATGTGTTTAAGTAATAAAATAAAAACATAAGTTTATGAAGATGATCATAAATATTGATTGTGTACAACTAACTCAATAAATAAAGAAGGTCTCATAAAATCCTCAATCATAAGGTCATAATTCAATTTAAATTTCGTTCCTGTTTCATAACTTTGTAACTTCAATTTCACAAGTCATCATACTTTCTTTTCAGTTTCAACAATAACAAGCCCTTGAAAGCCTAAATAGTACCGAAGGATAGAACTTAAAACATATAATCAGGCAACTAATACTCTATAACTTTCATCTGATCACAAAATCAATTTAAAGAGCAATAAAATAATACATTTAAAAGGATAGGAAAGCAAGCTTGTGAGAGAATTTAAAATTGTAAGATGACTTATTCATGATATATTTACTTTAAAGAATGACTTAAAATTAGAATTAACAATGTATATTTTGGTTTGATGCGTCACGGTTAGTGGAGTTAGTATTCAAATAATTCCAGTATTGGTTTACTATATAATTCTAAATATTTTAAAAAATATTAATTTTGTTCAATATAAAATTTAATTTTAAAGGGAAAAATGTTCAATCAACATTTCATGTTGGAGGATATATAAGGAGCGCATAATCTTTGGAAAAATGTTACAAAACTTGTAGTCATGATTTTTCAAAGATTCGTCAAATTAACATAAATTTTAAAACAATTTAAATATTTGTTTTAGATATTTAGAACAAAACTGAATAATATCTGAAAATAACTTATGGTGTGTGAATATTTTATAATAAATAAATAGAATTAGTGCTAATTTATTTTGAATACATTTTTGTCTTCTACTATTTCATGATCATTTGTCTAGTTTGAATTTTTACGGTAATAGATTTTTCTCTATTTTTGTTTTCTGTCATTACCAGTGGTCTTTTTATGAAAACAAATTTACGTACTCTAAGATTTTTTTTTACTTGAAAATAGTTTTACCCTTAAGATGAATTTTGAAAATAATATAATTGAAATATTTTTCAATTAATTAATTCAAATACTTATTATTCATTCTTAATATTTAAAAGAAATAAATAATTTTTTTTATCTATTCAGATTTTTAATAGGGTGAAAAATCATTCATGCTAGACGTGTTCCAAATCAGAAAAGGAAAGCAAAAGAGAAATCTTTGTAAATCTCGAAGAGCTAAGAATCAGTGTATACTAGAAATAAAACTTAAGATTCGAATGCCCTCCTAGAAATCATAATTACCTTTTGTAGTTCAGAAAGCCATTTATTATGTATCATTAATTAAAAATAAATAAAATCCCATAAATTATCTTGTTCTAATAATTCATAAATTTTGTGTTTATTATTAATTTGTGCTCGATATTGCGCATAATAATTCTAGTTCTTTTGAAACTCAAAATGTAATATCGAGTATTATTAGTGTCATAGTATTTTATATTTAAACTATCTTAATATTTAAAAATTCTTATAAATCAAAATGTAAAAAACGTATTAGAAAATGGATCACATCCGTATAATTCAAGAATTCGGTTTCGTACAACATTGATAAATATTTCATGGGAGATAATGAGTATTAATCGATGAGCATTAGAAGTTGTCTCTATCCTAATTGCATCTTCAAGACTTGTAGAAGGATTTCAAATCACTTACATCCCTTTCTTTAATATTTCTTGTATTTATTTTATTTATTATTTATATATAATTTAAGGGTATGACTTATATAATGTAAAATCTTAAGTTTTTTTTGGTAACTAACTTAATTTTATTAATCACCAAAGAAATATTTACATTTTCATAGCTAAACTCACACAACTAGATATCTCATTAAGTGACTACAGGATGCTACACAGTCATTCCCGACTAAGTTCTAATCACTATCTACTAAAGAAACGCCAGAAAGACAAAAACAACCTATTCAAACTGAGGACTATGCAGATAGGTTCTGGATCCAGGTAGCACTCATGCGCCGCATATATAAGCAACCTCCTTCGCAATAATTCCCTATTGTCTGCTTCTCTGTTCAAAGACTCCGAGGTTCCTTTCAATCCAAATTTGATACACAGCTTCTGCAAATACCATCTTGAACACTTGTGCCTGCTTAGATTTTCCTTTAGAACATGTGATGATCCACTGGTTATGTTGCTGCCAATCTCTGGTTCTAGGGTTTTGAAGCTGCATCCATTGAAATAGTTTGTTCCAAACACTTTTGGTGTACTCACACTTCATAAATAGGTGTTCTCTATTTTCCTCTTGCCTTTGACAAAGTACACAATGTGTATCCACATTGAGTTCCCATTTACATAACTTATCAGAAGTTAATCGATTTTCATGCATCATGAGCCACATTGAGAATTTAGCTTTTGGTCGCACTGCATTGCTAAACAACAAATCCATTGCATTCGACTGTAATCACCAAGCAAGGTCAAGTATATTTGCTATATTTGCCTTATTAAACTTTTCTTGTGTGTCTGCATATACTGTTGATTCTCTAGAACTTTCTCGGTCTCAAACACTTTCCTAACCACCCAACAAGCATGTTGTGGTGTTGTCCAATTGGTGAACTTATGCCGCTTGATGTAGTATGTGTGAATCAATCGAATCCACAGTTTATCCTGCTTATGTGCCAAATTCCAGCAAGTTTTGGCTATTGCTGCACGATTCCAAATCCTTAGATTTGTGATATTGAGTCAACCTCCAGCCTTGGGCAGACATATTCTATCTCATGCGACCAAAGAGTTTTTTTGTTGTGATTACATTACCACTTGACCTGATATATGATTTGCATATTACTTCAATCAACTTGACCACCTTGGTAGGTATCACAAACAACTGAGCCTAGAAAGCCTGAATTCCAAATAATACACTCTATACTAACCGCACCCTCCCTGCATAGGACAATGTCTTTGCAATCCAAGAAGTGATCATTGCAGTCATTTTTTCTATAAGGGGTTGCCACTGCTATATACTAAGTTCCTTTTTCGATACTGGAACTCCAAGATACTTGAAGGGTAATTCTCCACATGTGAATCATAAATGCTGCAAAATCTGCTACTTTCTGAAGGTCTATCTTGGTCATGCATCAAGGTGAGATATGTTTTCTAGAGTAGGCCTTCACTAGTTCATGACCTAGGATTATATTGTCTACATTTCTTCTCCCGCCCGAGCTTCATTGATAACAGTGGGAATGACAGCTTGTAGTCGAGCTTTCAGAACCTTAGAGATGATCTTGTATAGCACAGTGCAACAAGCAATTGGACAAAACTCTTTTACAGTTTTAGGCCTGGCAGTCTTGGGCACTAATGTGATGGCAGTGCAATTGATAGCTCTATACATCCTTCCATGACTTGTCTTATATATGGCCATTCCACAGAATCATAAGCTTTCTAAAGGTCTATCTTGATCATACATCAAGGTGAGATATGTTTTCTGGAGTATGCCTTCACTAGTTCATGAGCTAGGATTATATTGTCAACAATTCTTCTCCCACATGAGCTTCATGATAATAGTGGGAATGACAGCTTGTAGCCGAGCTTCCAGAACCTTAGAGATGATCTTGTATAGCACAGTGCAACAGGTAATTGGTCAAAACTCTTTTACAGTTTTAGGCCTGACAGTCTTGGGCACTAATGTGATGACAGTGTAATTGATAGCTCTATACATACTGCTTGTAGCAAAGAAATCTAACACAACTTCTATGACTTCCTCTTTGATAACAGGCCATGCCTTCTTGAAAAAACATGCATTGATTCATCTATTCCTGGTGCTTCATCTTCTCTAATGGAGCATAATCCTTCATAGATCTCTTCCTCAGTTACATCTTTATAAATTTCCATTGTCCGTTGTTGTGAAATCCTTGGTCCATTTTGCATTACCAACTTGTCTATTGCAGGTAGTAAGTGAGAAGCAGTCCCCATCTGTGATATATAAAAATCAACAATCTCCACTTTTATAGCTTTCGAATCAGTTAGTCTACAACCTGCAAGTGAATGTAGTTCCTGGATCTACTTCATGTGTACCCTTTTCTTTATCACAGCTGTAAAATACCTTGTATTAGAGTCACCTAATTTTATCCATTTAGCTTTAGATTTTTTTCTTAAGGCTCCTTCTTCTAGCATATCCCATTTTTCTAGGCTTTGGATAGGATTCTTCTCCTTCTCAGTCCGCTCATCAGTACAACTAGCATTAATGCTCTTTTGAACTATGAGAAGTTCGTTCCTAGCAGTATCAATCTTTTGTTTGATGAATTTGAACTCTTCAATATTAAGTTTCCTGAGTAATGGTCTGAGTTTCTTCAATTTCACCCAGATGTCCTGCATTGTCCACCTGTACACTCTCTGGTTCCAAACTTGTTGTACAATACTTAAGAAGGTTTCATGTTCAGCCAACAAATTGATGAACATACAAGGATTCTCCCCATGCCCTGGTCCATTGTGTGATTCAATATCATAGGAGCATGATTAGATATGAAAGGAACATCATATACAGTAGTGATGGGACCCATTACATCATCCATTCATAGTTGATACTCTGCTCCAGATTCTATCCATTCCATCTTGTTTGTTAGACCAAGTGTAGTAATCCCATTCCCATGCCAATTCATTAATACATAAATCTTGAACACACGTTGTGAAATCATGAACCTCGGCAAGGTTTAGTGGATTTCCATTGATCTTGTCTTGAAGCTGGAATACAAAGTTGAAATCTCCTCCAAGGATCCATGGTTTGTTGACCCCATGTCCAATCTCAATCAAGTTATCCCACAATTGTTTCCTCTGCTCAGTAACATTGTATCCATAGACTAGTGTAAGTAGTCATTCCTGATCTCATATTATTCCATTGACTAGGCAACGAACAACTTGTTCTTCTGCTCTAATTAGAGTAACTTTATAATATCTAGGATCCCATATTATCCAAATTATCCCATTAGTTGCACATGTGTAGTTATGCAAAATTTCCCAGTCAGTGGCAATATGGGAGCACACTTTCTTCATATTATGTTCCTTAACTCGAGTTCTATGATACCAGCAAGCTTTATAATTTTAGCTTTTAGATAATTCTTCAGCGCTTTCTGCTTGTACTACTTATTGGTTCCCCTGACATTCCATATAATCAAAGTCATAGAGTCTTATGAGTGCCCCCACCTCTGCCCTGAGGTAGAGAGGATCTCACACTGGTACTCGTAGAACCTTTGTGAATACTATTCATGTTTACTGGAGATGATAGTAAAGGAAAATCTTCTAAGTTCATCATTGGGATTTCCACCTCTTTGCCTTTACCTGCTGATCTCACTCTTGTAGCCTCATGTCCAGAAATCTCATGAATCTTTCTATTCTCATGTGAAAAGTTAGCTTCTTGCGTCACCGCTGCTAAGCTAACATGTTCTTGTTGTTGTGCTATGGAAGTTTGTGGCTGAATCACTTTGTTGGTAGTTTCAACTCCCACTGGTCCTTTATATCTTCATTCATATGTTACTTTCTTTTGTTCTCTTCTTCGTTTTGGCTGCTCATTTGCTGCATTTTAGGCCCTTGCTGAGCGGGGCATATGTGCCCAATCATCTGGCATTTGTCACAATAGTTAGGCTTCCACTCATGCACCAATTGTTGTTGGAATTTTCTGCCTCTAGGATCCATAACAGTTATCTTTGTAGGCAGAGTCATTGTTACATTAACTTATGTCGTCCTCGCATAGGAGATTTTTGTTTTCTTGGTAGTGCCTTCATCTGCAAACAAATTTCCAATTGCACTGGTGATCTTACTTAGACATTCACTACCCCGGCAACTCATAGGTAGTTTAGGGAGTATAACCTATAGAGGGATCTCAGATAGAAATTCCTGGCTTAAATCAAAATTAGGTGTACATGGCTTTAGAATTATTGGTCTATTGTTGATGGTATGTGGCCCATCATAGAACACTTTGTGCATATCCGCCGTTGATTGGAACTTAACCATATAACAACCCTTATCATGAAAGAACAAGTCAGATTCTGTAATCTAGGCAATGTTGTGCAATATATCTCTTCATTGCATTATAACTAGGATTGTCCCCAATTATATACGCAATCATCGACGCACACCATTTCTCCTCTTCTTCTACCACATCCTGAAGTTCTAGTTGCATTGTTGGTTGCACATCAAGAATTTGAGGAGGTATGTATCGAAGTGTCATGCCATGTGTAGTTGCTGGATTCTGCTGAAACAAGTTCACAAAGGTTTTTGTCCCTTCTCTGCTATGCGAGGGGATTGTTGTTGGAATTGTCTGTTCATGGAGTTTTGCCGTAGCAATGTTTGGTAAATGGCCAAGATTCTGTCTCTAGTATTAGTCTGCTCATTAGGAATTTCAGTACCAATTTTAGGATATGTGGTTTTATTTCTACCTTTGTTTTGCTCCTTTGAATTTTCCCCTTTCTTTGCTAAAGAACTGTCAGCAGTACTCTGTTTAGGGGTAGCCATGGCTACTACTCCATTGGTTTTCTCACCAGATCTAGCTACAACAGCATGATCAGCTTGCCTTATTGTCTCCACTGCACTAAGATTCAATTTCCTGCTTGCTCCAGTAGCAATTGAATGATCCTTCTTCACTCGTAATCATCTCCGTCAATTGTTACTCTGATGGTATCGTCTCTTTTGTTTGGGTTGGAATTGATTTCCTAGGTTGATAACTAGTACTTACTGAGCTGCCAAAAGCAATAATAGGTGATTTCTTTGGCCTTCCTCATCCGCGACCTCGGCCTCTCCTCATGGCATCCACGACCAGCTTACGTTAGCTAACATGCGCTGAGGGCATGAGAGAGAAAGCCTAAATCTTAAGTTTTATTAATTTCAAATATCTAAAAAGTAAAAAAATAATAATTAAATGACTTATTTAATGAAGTATTTCTAATAATAATTAACATAAATTTGGAAGGACTTCATATTTACATTTATATCGAGAAAGATCAAGTTTGAAATAGTAAAAAATGTTAGTTGTAAATTCTATTATTTTATTCTAGGTAAACATGAATTCATTAATAGTATTTTATTGAATATTTTAGAATAAAAATATAGGCACAATATCTCTTATTAATGAAAGGAATGAAAAACAAACATGCTAAAAATATGTTGGTGGTTTTTCTTACCTTAAAAGTTTTATTAAGATAATTTTTAGTATTTGATTTTGAAGTCCTAAAAATTAGGATTCATACCTAGTTCAACTAAGGAAGTATTTGATATGAAAAATTGTAACGACCCGACCGGTCGTATTGGGAATTTAAGCTCAATTTCGCGGCATAAGCTCTTGAACAACTTCATATTATGTGTATCGACTTGCGTGCATGGTTAATTCAGTTACCGGATGATTCGGAGTCGAATTGGAAGAAGGAATGTTGTTTTGGAAGCTTAAGTAGTGAGAATTTGACCAGAATTTGACTTTTGTGTGAACGGCTCCGGAATGAGTTTAGGATGATGTCAGCAACTTCATATGGTGATTTTGGACTTAGACCTGCGTCCGGATTTGGATTTGGAGGTCCCTAGAGTAATTTGAGGTAATTCGGTGAAAGTTGGAAAATTTGAAGTTTGAAAAATGGAGAAGTTTGACCTACAGTTGACTTTTGTGATATCGGGGTCGGAATGCGATTCTAAGAGTTGTAGCAGCTCCGTGATGTCTTTTGGGACTTGTCTGCAAAACTTGATGTCGTTTCGGGTTGGTTTGATTGGTTTCAGCACGAGTTTTGAAGTTGGAAGATTTGGAAGTTCATACTTCGATTCATGGCGTGATTTTCATTTTCGGCGTTGTTTGATATGATTTGATACCCCGAGCGAGTCCGTGTTAGGCTATAGAACTTTTTTGTGTGACTAGATGGGGTCCCGAGGGTCTCGGGTGTGTTTCGGATGGGCTACGGGTCATTTTTCCCTATTTTTGAACTGTTGTTTCTAGTGTCTGATGATCTCTCCCGCGATCGCGTAGTGTAATGTCGACCTGCCATCGCGTATGTATTTTTCTGCTTCCTTCGCTTTCGCATCTCAGTGCCCGCGTTCGCGTAGCTTAGCGGCAGTAACTTGTGATTTCCCCTTCCTCTTCTGCGATCACATATTATCTCTCGCGATCACGTAGTGCAGTTCCTGGCCTCAACATGTTCCCTTTTATGTGATGCAATGTTCAGTATGCGATCGCGTAGCACATTTTGGATGGTAGCCATTTTACTTCTACGTGATCACATCATTTCTTTCGCGATCGCGATGAACAAATACCTGGGCAAGTAGAATATATTCCCAAATCGAGGGTTAGACTATTTTTATCATATTTTGACTTGTGGAGCTCGGTTTTGAGCGATTCTTGGTGGATTTTTCAAGCAACTCGATTGGATAAATGTTCTTCACCTAATATTTAATATATTCCATAATTTTGTCTTCATTTTTATCCTTTAATTTGTGTTTTGAGTTGAGGAAAATGTTGATTTTTGAAGGAAATTTTTAATATGAAAAACTATGATTTGGGGGACGAAATGGTATCGGAATTTGATAATTTTATTATGGTTGAACTCGTGTCAGAATGAGTGTTCGAGTTTTGTGAAATTTTTCGATTCTGAGGTGCGGGCCCAGGGGTAATTTTTAGATTCTTATAAAGATTGAGATTTTATGATCCAGAATAGTTTCTTATGAGTTTTATTTGTGCTTTGAATTTATTTTGGTTAGATTTGAGCCGTCTGGAGGTCTTTTTAACCGAGAAGTTCATTTTAGAGTACTGGTTTGTCGTCTTTGAGGTAAGTATCTCGCCTAACCTTGTGTGGGGGAACTACCCCATAGGATTTGAGTCTTCTATGTTGATTGTAGTCCGTGTACCTGAGGTGACGAGTAAGTGCTCGTACTTATGTTGTGGAAATTGGCCTTTTAGGGTTCCTAGGTGATTGTATTCCTTAAATATGTAGTTGTTCTTGTACGATTATGTTCCTTAATTGCTCGTTTCACCTTTACCTGCTTAATTCAAATTAATTGCTTCATGATTCACTCTTATTGATATTTGATTCATATGTGCCTTAATTGAGACTGTTATCTCTTCCATTGCCATGTTGCCTTCTCCCTAACTGCTTATCCCTATTTGAAGTTGTAGTTATTCCTATTTGTAAATGTTCTCCCTTATTTGAAGTTATAGTGAAGTTGAATTGGTTGTACCTCTACCGAAATTGTCCAACCTTAGAATAAGCTTAGAGGTTCTATGCCTTAGTGGAGTTACCCTTATTTGGAATTATTGGACTCATGTTAGTTCTTGTTGTTGAACCGTACAGTGTGGACTATTGTTACATGTTACTTCCTTTTTGTTGATTTGTTCTCATCATGCCTAGTTTTCCTTATTGTGGTTCTTCCTTGTTAACTAGTTTTACCTTTTTCTTGTGATCGAAGGTTCTTGAATTGATTTATTTACCATATCTTGTATTATTATCATTTTTGTTGTTGCACTTGTTGTGGTGATGCACGAGGTTTCTGCCATGCGGTTGTGGTTATTGTGATTCACGAGGTTTCTGCTGTGCGTTTGTGGTTACTGTGATGCACGAGGTCTCTGCCATGCGGTTGTTGATATGGGGATTTTCACGAGGTTATGTCGTGTCGTGATTACTATTGATATTGCACATGCGGCGTGATAAGGCGGCATATGTATATGTGGGTTGTGCATGTGGCGAGACAAGGTGGGAACATGATTATGCGCATGTGGCGAGACAAGGTGGGAATTTACTTTACTATTAGCACACATGGAGAGACAAGGTGGGTTGTGTCAGGGATTGTTTATGATACTTGTGTTGTCCTGGGGGCGTTTCGTGTTGTTGATATTGTGTAATGGTACACTTACTGTGTGAGCTTATTCTTGTAAAAATTGTGAGAAAACATTGTACGTGTTTCCCTTTCCTTTCCATATGCTTATTAGCCGGTTGAATTATGTTAGGACACCTGCACAAGCATACACGTAGCTAAGCACTCTTATCGGATTAAGGGGCTTCCTTGTTAGTGTTGAGTATAGATACCCTTGTTGTACTTGCCTTATATGTGGGAATGACTCCAATTGGCACGTGAGTCGTCCGTGCAGTTATTCGTTGTAATGAGGGCACAAGATGCCAATGTTAGGGTTCAGATATTGGGACCCTTGAGTTGTGCTTTGTCCGAGGTTTGGTACCTCGTGGATTTGACCAAGAACTTGATGTACAAGCAGTTGAAATTTGCTGAGTTATTACTTGTCCTTGTTGTATATGTGATTCCGGATTTAGTTTGTGTTTCACTCACTTTTTCGTGTTATCTCCTGGTTTTTTTCGCTGACATTTGTTATTTTTCCTTCCTTATTGAATTTACTATATTGTTATCCATATCGCGAAGTCTTTATGTAAATATCATATTCCGTTGTTCCTATATTTCTACTTGTTCAGTTTATTAGACCAGTGAGTGTCTTGACTAGTCCTCGGTCACTACTTCACCGAGGTTAGTCTTGATACTTACTGGACACCACTGTGGTGTGCTCATACTACACTTCTGCACATTTTTGTGCAGATTCCAGGTTTTGCGTAGCCGGTCGATCGATATCTAGCAGCGCAGTTGCAGTTTTGGAGACTCAAGGTAAAATTTAAAGTGTTCGAGGGTTTTGGAGTCACCGTCTTATTTTGTTCATACATCGTTGTAATTATTTCTGAATAGTTGTATTTAGGAGTTATAGTAAAAACTTATGTAGAGATTATGACTTGTACTACCGGGTTTTGGGAAAATGTGTAATGTATATAGATTCATTTCAGAAATGTTAGGATTGCCTAGTGATAACTAGGGATTTTAACCTACTATTTACTCTTTTTTGCCTAGGTTTTGTGGAAAAAATGCATTAGGGTATTCCCGAAAACTAACTCAAGATGATTATTTGCAGGTTTTGATCAAAAAAGAGGCAAAGAGGAAAAAACGAACTCATAAAGGAACCAAACTTGCACAAGTCCTAAACTTTGTTGGAGCTCTGTCAGCGCCAATTTTACGCTACATCGTAAATCCTTCCGCTGAGGCGGATTATTGAGGACTGTAGTGGAATTGAGGTTAAGAGAGATGATTTTGGACTCATCTTGGACCGCTGACCGCGTCATACAAGCGCGGCCGCGGAGGAAACTCCGCTGAGAGCAGAAGTGGAGAATCAGAGAGTTAGCAGCCTTGGGCTAAGAATAGAACGTGTTCAGCGCTCATTTTACGCGACCGCGCAACCTCCTAATGCTGAGGCGGTTAGAAATCCGCTGGGAGCGGATCCAAAGTTCAGAGAGTTAACATCATATCCAAAGTGAAGGAACGCGTCCGCGAACGTATTACGCGGTTGCGGATAAAGATCATGTGAGGACGGTTGCTTTTACGCTGACAACGAAATCCAGCCCAGGCCAAGTCCAATTCTGAAGAAACGCGTCCGCGATCGTTATTGCGCGGCTGTGAAAGTCCATCCGCTTAGGCGCCCATTATTCCGCTGACAGCGGAACCTCCGCAGGGGCATTTTTGTCCAATAATTTCAGTTGTGTATAAATAGTTCTTTTTCACATTTTTAGGTCATCTTTTGTATTAGGGAGCTCGTGAACAACAATATTTTTCCATTTTGAGTAAATTTAGAGTAGCTTTAGCCTATAATCTTAGATTTTATCCTTGTATTTAACATGTATGGCTATTATTTCATCTCCATCTTTGATTTCTACCTTGATTATGAGTAGCTAGACCCATTTTCTAGGGTTGTGACCCAACCCTAGTGTGGGTATTTAATGGGTCTTTAATTTTAGGGCTTATTTGTTTATGGGTTAGTGATATTTAGCTTGTTTCATGCTTTATCTATTGAATTGGTGGTTGCAAACACTAATTCATGCCTTTTTTACTAGGGTTATTCTTGAGAAAGAGGACCCAAGTCTAGGTAAAATAGGCTAACAAGGAATTGGGGTGAAATCAAGAGATTGATAGCCCCAATTAAAGGGTTAAACCTAGAGATAGTAATACCTGACTTGAGCCAATTTCACCTGCACTGTTTGAACACCGAATTAGGCTTGAGAAAGCCAATTCGGGCAAAGTCACCCAAACTACCGAGAGGTATAGGGTGAGTAATTGAGTGTGAGGTTATATCACGATCCCAGATACAACAAGTTTGTCCTAAATTCTAGATTCCATTAGATATTAGCCTAGGTGTAAGTCGCTTCTCTAGTGCCCTTTATAAATTGAGAAAACCCTTACAAAAACATTATACTTAGCTTCGTCTTATTAATCAATAGCAATACAATTAGAATAGAAACAAACCCATGTATGACTAGAAGTGTAATTAAAGACAAAATACATAGCTAGGTCAGATAGGAAACCAATTCCCATCTTATAACTCCCTGTGAATATCGATCCCGACCTTTCGGGTAAAAGCTACATTGACCCCGCCTCCCCATTCTATTGTGGTTCAGGGTTGGAGCCAATCACATTTTGGCGTCGTTCCCGGGGAGTTAAACGATTTTGGATATCTATCTGACTAGTTATGTATATTGTTTTTCTTTCCTTCTATTTTACTAACTTGTTTGTGTTAATTACTTTAGGTACGAATGGCTGATCCTCTTGGAAATATTCTCCGGGGGGAGGAGGTATAAGATAATATTGATGATGAGGTACATCTAGTACCTCAAGCTCAAAGAAGAGGCCGCCAGGCCAATGAAAATATTCCAGACCCTCCCCCACCTCCTCCAAGAGTAGCTCCTCGGGTGCTTCCAAATGAAGGATATGCTAGTGTGATTGTCCCACCCCGAATCCGGGCGGGCAATTTCCAGATTACAAATGTGATGTTGACTTTATTGGAGCAGCGAGGGTATTTCACAGGTTCTCCCCATCTAATTTCTTATAAACATCTAAAGGGATTTGTGAATACCTGTTGGGGAAGCAAACAGACAAACGTGTCGGAGGATGCATTGAGGCTTCGACTGTTCCCTTTTTCACTTAGAGGGAAAGCCTTGGACTGGCTCGAAAGACTCCCCAACCATTCCATCATTACGTGGGATGAGTTGGCGGACACATTTATTGCCAAGTTTTTCTCACCTGGACATATGGCAGCCTTAAGGGATGAAATCTTAGCCTTCAAACATGAACCCAATGATCCCCTTCATGAAATATGGGAGAGATAAAGAACTATGGTCAAGGATTGCCCCGATAATGACATGAAAGAAGTTATGATCCAACAAATATTTTACCGGGGTATAAACACGACCAATCAATGTGTGGTGAACCAGTTAGCTGGGGGAAATTTTATGAAACTGTCCTATGATGAAGCATGTGACATTCTTGATGAAATGGCTGACACTTCTTCAGCATGGCAAAGTCGGGCAAATTTTCCTCAAGGTGACCCGAGGGTGATCAATCTTCATAAGGAACTCCAAGATCATGGACAAGCCATAGCTGAGTTAACAACTATGAACCAACTTTCCAAAGCACAGCTTCACCAAATCCAAGGACCAAAGCAAGTACATGCAATGGAAGGGGTCAATCCAATGGTCAACAGAAGAAGACAACGTGGCAAAAAAATGCAAAGCAACAATGATCAAAATGAGCAAGGTGTAAATGGTTACAACAATGATGATTCATATGATGACCAAAGTGAGGATGTGATGTATGCAAACAACTATCAAGGACAGCGGAGTAATGCTCCAAACCAACAGTGGAGATCTCATGGGAATAATCAGAATTGGAACAATCAAGGGAAAGGAAACTGGAACAACAACAACTCAAACAACTGGGGGAACAATAATCAGAATTGGGGTGGCAACAACAATTGGAATGGCAATGGCAACAACAATTGGGGTGGAAATGGAAGTCGGGGGCCGGGCTTTCAAAGGCCCCAAATGTATCAACAACCCAACAATCCTCCTCCGTATCAATCTCAAGGTCAAAGTTCGTCAAGCAATGATATGGGACAGATCGAGAATATGTTCAAATAGATGATGGAGAGGACTGCTGATTCTTATGCTCAAATTGCCTCCCACACTACCTCCATCCGCAATCTTGAGGTCCAAATGGGTCAAATCTCGCAAGCATTGAACACTCGCCCTAAGGGGTCACTATCTAGTGACACGGTAGTAAACCTGAAGAGTGGGAACAATAACAATACCGGGCATGCAATGGCGGTGACCACAAGGAGTGGTAGAGGTGGTTAAGCAAGTACCTCCAAGAAAAAGAGAGTCGTGTGTGATGATGATGAAATACAAAATGATGATGTTCCTATAGTTGATGATCAAGTGAGTGAAGAGCAATTGAATGGTGAAGTGAGAATTGATATCAATGACAATGAGGAGGAGACGCAAAATGATGTAAACTCGTCTAGGGAACAAGTAATAGACATACCGGATCCGGTAGTGCCAAAAGCCAAGGCTCTTTTGCCAAGGCCTCCTCCACCTTATCCTCAAAGACTGGAAAAGCAGAAAGGTGAAAATCAATTCAAGAAGTTCATAGATATGATGAAGAGATTGTCAATCAACGTGCCATTAGTGGAAGCTCTTGAGAAAATACCGGGATACACCAAGTTTATGAAAGACTTGGTGACTAAAAAGAGATCTATGGAATGTGAGACCATCAAAATGACTTACCAAGTTAGTGCCATTGTGCACTCGATGGCTCTCAATCTTGAAGATACCGGTGCATTTACAATCCCTTGTACCATTGGAAGTGTGGATTTTGCAAAGGATTGTATGATTTGGGTGCAAGTATAAATTTGATGCCTTACTCCGTCTTCAAAACTTTGGGTATTAGTCAACCAAGAGCAACTTCAATGAGACTACAAATGGCGAATAGAATAATGAAGCGGCCCCTTGGTATTATTGATAGTGTTCTTGTACGGGTCGACAAGTTTATCTTGCCTGCTGATTTCATGATCCTCGACTGCGAGGTAGACTACAAGGTGCCTATAATCTTGGGAAGTCCGTTCCTAGCAACAGGGAAGTCCTTGGTAGATGTTGAAGTCGGTGAGCTCACATTCCGAGTGGGCGATGAAAAGGTTGTCTTCCACGAATGCAAGTTAATGAGGCAACCAAATAGTACTGAGGTTTGCTCTTTTGTGGATCTAGTGACGGAAGTGATAATTGATGATACAAGTTCAATGATCAATGTGGAAAACCCCAGGGAAGTTGTCTTGTTCAACCATGAGGATGATGTAAGGGATGGCTTGGTTGAATGTGCTAATGCATTGCAAGGAATGGGCTCTTATTCTTATGGTCCCCGTAAGCTATCCTTGGACTTGGAAAATTGGAAGACTCCACCGAAAAATCCCTCGATCGAGGAGCCACCAACTTTGGAGTTGAAGCCTCTCCCATCCCACCTCAGGTATGAATTCTTGGGCCCTTCTTCTACATTACCTTTTATTCTTTCTGCTTGCTTAACCAAAGTGCAGGTAAACTCAACTATTGAAGTGCTCCAAAGGAGAAAAAAGACAATTGGATGGACCTTAGCAGATATTAGGGGCATAAGCCCCGCCTTTTGCATGCATAAAATTATACTTGAGGATGATGAAAAATCGTCCGTGGAACATCAACGGAGGTTGAACGAGGCTATGCAAAAGGTGGTCAAAAAGGAGATTATAAAATGGCTTGATGCAGGGGTTATCTATCCAATATCAGACAGTTCATGGACTTCACCGGTGCAATGTTGCCAAAAAAGGGGGGTATGACCGTGGTGAAAAATGAAAAGAATGAGTTGATTGCTACTCGGACCGTGATTGGTTGTAGGGTATGTATGGACTATAGGAAGCTGAACAAGGTGACCCGAAAAGATCATTTCCCATTGCCTTTTTTGGATCATATGCTAGACAGACTTGTCGGGCGGGCCTTCTATTTTTTCTTGGATGGGTACTAAAGTTACAATAAGATTTTTTAGCCTCAGAAGATCAAGAGAAAACTACCTTCACCAGCCCGTATGGGACCTTTGCATTCTCTCGGATGCCGTTCGGATTATGTAATGCACCCGCTACATTCCAGCGGTGCATGATGGCTATGTTAACGGACATGGTGGAGGACTTCCTCGAAGTCTTTATGTATGACTTTAGTGTTGTTGGATACTCATTTGAAGAGTGTTTGAAAAATCTTGACAAGGTTCTAGCCCGATGTGAAAAGACAAATCTTGTGCTCAATTGGGAAAAATGTCACTTTATGGTCGAGGAGGGCATTGTCCTCGGCCATAAGATCTCAAAAGATAGAATCGAAGTGGAGAAGGCTAAAATAGAAGTAATTTCAAAGTTACCTCCTCTGACTTCCGTCAAGGGAGTGGGAAGTTTTCTTGGGCATGCGGGGTTCTACCGTAGGTTCATCAAAGACTTTTCCAGAGTGGTGAATCCCATATGCAAGCTATTAGAGAAAGATGCAAGGTTTGATTTCAATGAAGAGTCCATGAAGGCCTTTGAGATCTTGAAGTATAAATTAACAACCACTCCAATCATTACCTCACCAAATTGGAGCTCACTCTTTGAGCTTATGTGCGACGCAAGTGATGTTGCGGTAGGAGTGGTCTTGGGGCAACAGGTGAACAAGATATTTCATCTGGTGTACTACGCAAGCAAAACTATGAACGATGCCCAAGTAAATTATACAGTGACGGAGAAGGAATTATTAGCAATTGTGTTCGCAATGGAGAAATTTAGGACTTATCTCATGGAAGCTAAAGTGATTGTTCACACCGATCATGCGGCGCGGTATTTGATGACAAAGAAGAACTCCAAAACTAGACTGATGAGATGGGTTTTGTTGCTTCAAGAATTTGACCTCGAGATCATTGATAGGAAAGGAAGTGAAAATCAGGTTGCATATCATTTGTCCCATCTAGAAGAGCAAGGGAGTCCAAAAGATGGTATTGAAATTAATGATGCTTTCCCAGATGAGCAACTCCTATCGGCTTCTATGAATGATATGCTTTGGTTTGCGGATTTTGCCAACTTTCTTGTTACCGGCATTGTCCCATGTGAGATCTCTTCTAACCAAAGGAAGAAACTCAAACATGACAGTTTGGACTATTATTGGGATGAGCCCTACTTGTTCAAGGTATGAAATGATGGAGTGATTTGCAGGTGTGTCCCAGAGGAGGAGCAAATGAGCATACTTGATGCTTGTCATCCTCTCCCTACGGTGGTCATCACGGTGGGGAAAGGACTGCTTCCAAAGTTCTGAGTTGTGGTTTTTATTGGTCAACCTTGTATAGATATTCCAGTGAGCTTGTAAAGAGATGTGATGAGTGTCAGAGAGCTGGGGGAATATCAAAAAAGGATGAAATGCCCCTCACAACTATTCTTGAAGTTTACATATTTGACATGTGGGGCATAGTCATGGGCCTTTTTTTAGTTCGTGTGGCAATACTTATATTATTATGGCGGTTGATTATGTGTCCAAGTGGGTCAAAGTCGTGGCTTTGCCCAACAACGAAGCCCGGAGTGTAGTAGATTTCCTCAAGAAGAACATTTCACACGGTTTGGGACTCCTTGGGCAATTATAAGTGATGGGGGGTCTCAATTCTGTAATAGGGCATTTGATACTTTGCTTGCTAAATATAGTGTCAATCACAAGTTCTCTACCCCTTATCATCCCCAAGCTAGTGGGAAAGTGGAGGTTTCAAATAGGGAAATCAAAAGCATTTTGTCAAAAACTGTGAATGCCAATAGAACGGATTGGTCAAGGAACCTAGATGATGCGATGTGGGTTTATAGGACCGTATTTAAGACTCCAATCGGTATGTCCCCGAACCGGTTGGTGTTTGGTAAAGCGTGTCATTTGCCAGTTGAGCTAGAACATAAAGCATTGTGGGCCTTGAAGAGGTTAAATTTTGAGTGGGATGTTGCAGCAAATCTCCAGGTGGAACAACTCAATGAGCTAGATGAATTTTGTTTTCATGCCTATTCAAGCTCATCATTGTACAAGGAGAAGATGAAATACTTGCATGATAAATATTCCAGAAACAAGGAATTCAAAGAGGGTGATTTAGTCCTTCTCTTCAACTCCCGGTTGCGTCTGTTTCCGGGCAAGCTAAAGTCCAAATGGAGTGGTCCCTTTGAGATAGTGCATGTAAAACCTTTTGGTGCTCTTCACTTGAAGAAAAAAATGGTGAAATCTTCCGAGTTAATGGGGATCGTGTGAAGCATTACTTGGCAAAGTTTGATGACATCCACGTGGTGTCTTTGATAAAGTTTCAATGATGATTGTAACATGCGTCGTGCCACGACGTTAAATCAGGCGCTTCTTGGGAGGCAACCCAAGTGATTTTTTCTTTCTTTTTCATTTTTCTTCTGATTAGGCCATTTTGAACTTACTGGTTGTGAGATTTGTGTAGGAATTGTTGATGTAGTGCAGGACAAATACTGGAGGAAAAAATTGGCAAAGTGTGATTTAGACCGCTGATGGCGCTCAATATTCCGCGGTCAGCGAGGGCGAAATAGTGCAGCGGACGCGGACTTGTGAAATAGTGCAACGGGGGCGAAATAGTGCAGCGGACGCGGACTTGTGAAAATCAAAAATGCAACTCCCTAAAGTTTGGTCCGCGTCCGCGGCCAATTTTCCGCGGTCGCGCCTATTTTCCGCTCCCAGCGGTGAACAACTACCTTCAATCTCTTCAACATGTGAAAAGCACGGACCGAGGTGGATTTCCGCGGCCATGCCAGGTAAGTCGGTGTGGGGCCTAGGGTTTTAGTATAAATTGGAGTTTCCTCCTCCTTTTACACTTTTCACACCCTATCACTTCACATCACCCTTTTTCATTGTTCATCATCACTCTTGTGCATCTAAACTTCTACTTATTTAGAAAGGATAATTCCTACAACAAATCCAACTCCTAGTATGATCAATTTCTTAGTTTTAATTTTGGTTCCTCATCTTTTGTTTTACTTATTTTAGTTTTTCTTTCTAGTTAGGGTTACTATAGACCTAGAATCATAAGCATGTTTAATTATTGATGGAAATGAATGGGTAATGGTTTTTTGATGCCTAATGGGAGTTGGGATGTTTCACTTTACTTCTTAATTTCTTGAATTACCCGCTAAGTGTAAACCTTAGCACACCAACATTATTCAGTGCCCGTTTAGTTCAAATTCCGCGGTCGTGACCTAAATTTCGTGGTCATCGGTGAATTGATTTTGTTAAGTTTGAATTGGCCTGATTTACACGGCCGCGGTGATTTTTCCGCTGTCAGCAGCTTGCCTTACGCATTCGCGCTTGTCGTTTTACAGATAGCGGAATTCATGTTAAGAGAATTGCTTAGTTGGGTCCGCGGCCGCGTTTATTTTTCCGCGGACAACGGTGGAGCTTACGCGGCCTCGTACAAAATTCTACGGTCAGCGGTGAATGATTTTCAGAGACTGGGTAGTCTGAATCCCAGTCTCTCACGGACGCGGGCATTTTTCCGCTATCAGTGGTGGCATGTCCACTGTCGCGCTTCTTTTTTCGCTGACGGCGTTCCACTGTGTTTTAACTACTTCAACCTTTATCTGCTTTCATCTAATGCCTGATTGAATACCAATGCTAATGAGTTTTCTCTGATTATGTTTGCAGACAATGGTTTGTTCTAGAGGTGGACAAGATAAACAACCGGGAAGGGGAGAGTCCTCACGGGCCCGGGGAAGAGGAAAACAACCTACTGCATCCCTAGCTCCTAGAAGGATAATTGGAAACAAACAGATTCTCCGTAAGCCCACTCCAGACACCTCGAAGACTAGTTAGTATGTCCCCTCTCGGGAAATTTCAGAGGGGGAAGCTCTCCAAGATCAAGAAGAGGCACAATCTCAACCCCGACGCCTTATAAATGAATCAACTTCTGTGTCCGGCTCTTCGGATAGTTTGGGACTGAGTGACCCTCCACCATCTCCGACCCCCAGTGCAGCAGCTCCAACCACCACAAATGCCCCAGTACAGATTGATAGTAATGATGATGCCCCGGATAACGGGAGGGGTGGCACAGATAAGGGAATTGGTTAGATCTCAGAACCCGGTAGTATGGCAAGACCGGCTCGTGAGTGAGAAAGCTTATCACAAATTCAGGGAGTGGTGGCCTCAGAGATCACTTGCATTGGAGAGGGTTTTCATTGAGCGGGACCTTGTACCCATAACCCAAATGTAAAAAGTCACTTCAACAAGAGAGTGGGGTGGAAGTTATTCATCAGCAACCTGCCAAAGGCCAATGAGTTTTTGGTCAAGGAGTTCTATGCTAATGTCGCCCACATCAAACAGGGCACATACTTGACCGAAGTCCACGACAAGAAGATTATGTTTAATGGCAAAGCTTTCAATGACTATGTTGGGTTCAATGATGAAGATGAGACCCTGTATCTGGAGAAGGTGGAGCTGGATGAGTTAGCTCGCCATTGGCTAGCCTCAGTGATTGCTATTCCCGGGGCTACTTTAGCTTGGCTGACAGTCGGGGCTCCCATGTACAGTAACACCCTGAGATTCGAGGCAAAAGGATGGGCCACATTTGTATGCAGCAGACTCGACCCCACTACTCATGACAGTGACATGCCAATTTCCTGAACTATTATTGTGGGGGATATTATAGCGGGGTTCCCGATCAATGTCAGGAATATTATGGCCAAGGTGAATAACAGGGTGGTTCGAAAGAGTGAGAATTCATATCCCTTATCAAACTTCCTTACTATGTACTTCGGGGGCCAGGGAGTAGAGGGAAGGGACTATGACACCATGGTGAAGCCAAAGAGGCCATTTTCTTGGTACAACCTGTAGGGTCCGGACAACCCCAAGTCCAAGAGCAAAGCCAGCACTTCCACTGGCCAGTCTGAAGAGCCTGGGGTGGTGGCTACTAGTTCAGAGCCATCTACTGCCGAGTGGTCTTCTGCTGCCAAGCCACATCCTTTCTCCGGATCATCTGCCTCCATTCCTACCTCAGTGCCTTCTTCTTCAGCATACCGTTAGACTACCCTAAGGGTAAACCAGATATTGGCAGGAATCAACAATTGGCTGCAAGTAGCTACCTCAAAGCTATCTGCTCTATCCAGTGTCGTAGCAGCCCAGGAAGCCCTAGCCCAGATCCAGTTGCCTCCATCATTGGAGGAAACTTTGAAGAGTCTAGTTGATAACCAGAAGAAGATTCTGGATTCCATGGGCACCCATGAGAAGGAAATCAATTCCCTTGGTAAACAGGTAAAGAAGATAAGTAACAGCCAAGATGACTTGAAGAAGGAGGTGGCCAAGCTCACTACAGCAGGTGATATCCCTCTAGATCTCCTAATGGGAGAGCCTGCCCCTGCAGCTCAGACAGCGCAGCCATCGCAGATGCCACAGCAGGAGGCCATCACTGAGCCTGTGAGGAGGGTGGTGATCCCCCAAACTGAGGATTTGGAGATCCAGCTGGAGGACCCCGAGGGAGATGCATCAGCCCAGCCATTGACCCAACCAGTGACCCAGCTCTTATGCAGACAGAGGCATCTTAGGGAGTTTTCTTTACTCTCTGCCCTTCCCATATTCTATTTTTGCTTTTAGCAGTGAGGGCAATGCTAATTTTTAATTGGGGGGTGGCCTTATTTGGTGATTTGGACGATTGGATGATTTTGGTCCGTAATAACCCTGACACTACTTTTTGTTTTATTTTGTTTACTTCTCGTACTTTATTCTCATACTTTTTTATATTTGGTATGTATATAAAGTTACTTTTCCATGTATATATTCATTACCCTCTTATGTATATTTGTTTCAATCCCCTATTGTACATATTCATTTTACATTCCGTATTTTTACCTTATAACTTCTTTTATAATTTTCCTTAATAGATTAGCTTATTATTTCCTTTAGTAGCTTCTTTGGAATTTATAGCTTCTTTTTTTACTTTTCCGTGATCAGTAACCCTTTGGTTTTCTTAATGCTACAGTTCCTTCCAATGGTGAAATTTGTGTGAACCGGGTGGCTCTTCGTAACGATAGATGGCGTGACGACCTTCTTAAGGGATTGAGTCTATTTTTCTTTTTCTTTTTGTTTTTCTCTTGTATGGTAGTAATGAATAAATGTGACTCAAGTAAGATTCACTTGGCACCAGCCTATTTACCTTTGACCTCATGGTTAGAGATAAGTTGTAGACGAGACTAGCTCTAGTTGTGACCCTTAGAATCTTGAGTTGTCTAAACTCTCATCAAGTGGTGTATGTAGCCATATGTGAGTTTTCAATCTAAGCTAAGGTTGTGGTGGGCTCTCGACTCTATTCTATTTAACAATCATGTGCCTTAAGAGGTGAGATTTTGTATTGCAAGTCCAAGTGTCGTTCCAACAAATCTAGAACATGCTATGAATATTTTTCTAGGCGAAATTCTAAGTGGAGCTCGACTTGAGAAGTGATTCTAGAATCTCCTTGGTCCCATTTTAATTTGAAGACTTCCACATCCTACCATTATAATATCCTTAGTAAACCCCTTTGAGCCTAAGCCTTTTCGTTCAATAACCGCATTACAAGCCTTCATCCGTTCTGCAATGACCCTCTCATGGCACCCAATCTTTCCTTAGCATTCATGATGAACAATAGTCAAAAACATAAGTTTGGGGGAGATTCAAGTAAGTTCAAAGTGATGAAAGGTTCAAAGAACAAAAAGAATTGATGAAAAGGAAAGGCAAAGAAAAGGATGAAAAGCCAAAAAGAAACATGTCGAAAGAAAAGTAAAGGTTGAAAGGATTCAAGAAAACAATGTCGAAAGGCTTGGAATGACGAGAAAAGGAGAATAATGAGCGTCAAATAGAAGAAAGAGCGACAATGTGTCTCTCTAGTTCCCTCAAGGAAGAATAAAATGACTCAAAGAGTCAAGAAAAACATGAGCCGAATTGTGAAAATGGAGTGCTTAAGGAAATATGATACAATCATAGTTCATTATGTCTGCATTTGATCCAAAAACCTTTCATTACATCCCTTTAAAGCCCTATAGGATTTCAAGTTGAGTGAGCTTACATTAGTGGTGATTTACATGAGGGGAAAGCCTATGGAACTTGGAGCTGGACTTATGGCATTCTTTTGAGAGTGATGAGCGCACTTCTTGGAAATCCTGGTTTTGAGTGTACATTCTATAAGGTGAGATGAGCTCATGGAGAGTAGAGGATAAAGAGTCTGGGATCTACGGTGACCTACGTGAGAGAACGAATATCTTTGATGAATTGAGTCAACTCTTGAAGATTTTGTGTCACATTAGATCTATGGAACTCAGAAAATCATTGCATAATGTTGTCAATAATGCATTGTGTTGAGGGTAATTGTTAGTCCCAATTGAAGCTTGATGAAGTTACTTTAGGATAGCTGAAATTCTACTTTTTTTTTCTTGTGGAGGTGGGAATTACCTTGTTTGCTTGAGGACAAGCAAAAGCTTAAGTTTTGGGGAGTTGATAACTAGGGATTATAACCTACTATTTACTATCTTTTGCTTAGGTTTTGGGGGGAAAATACATTAAGGTATTCCCGAAAACTAACTCAAGATGCTTATTTGCAGGTTTTGGTCAAAAATGAGGCAAAGAGGCCAAAACGAACTCATAAAGGAACCAAACGTGCACAAGTCCTAAACTTTGTTGGAGCGATGTCAGCGCCAATTTTACGCTACAGCGTAAATCCTTCCGCTGAGGCGGATTACTGAGGACTGTAGCGAAATTGAGGTTCAGAGAGATGATTTTGTACTCATCTTGGACCGTTGACCGCGTCAAAAAGCGTGGCCACGAGGCCATTGGCGCGGCCGTGGAGGAAATTCCGTTGAGAGCGGAAGTGGAGAATAAAAGAGTTAGCAACCTTGGGCCAAGAATAGAACGCGGTCAGCACTCATTTTACGCGGCCGCGCAACCTCGCTGAGGCGGTTAGAAATTCGCTGGGAGAGGATCCAAAGTTCAAAGAGTTCACATCATAGCCAAAGTGAAGGAACGCGGTCCGCGAACGTATTACGCGGCCGCGGATAAAAGTCACGCAGGGGCGGTTGATTTTACGCTGACAGCGAAATCCAACCCAGTCCAAGTCAAATTCTGAAGAAACACGGTACGCGATCGTTATTTCGTGGTCGCGAAAGTCCATCCGCTGAGGCGCTCATTATTTCGCTAAGCAGAACCTTCGCAAGGGCATTTTTTCCCAATAATTTTAGATGTGTATAAATAGTTCTTTTTCATATTTTTAGGTCATTTTTTGTATTAAGGAGCTCGTGAACAGCATCACTTTTCCATTTTGAGTAAGTTTAGAGTATCTTTAGCTTATAATCTTAGATTTTATCCTTGTATTTAACATTTATGGTTATTATTTCATCTCCATCTTTGAGTTTTACCTTGATTATGAGTAGCTAGACCATTTGGTAGGGTTGTGACCCAACCTTAGTGTGGGTATTTAATGGGTATTTAATTTTAAGGCTTATTTGCTTATGGGTTAGTGATATTTAGCTTGTTTCATTCTTTATCTGTTGAATTAGTGGTTGCAAACACTGATTCATGCCTTTTTGACTAGGGTTCTTTTTTAGAAAGAGGACCCAAGTCTAGGTAAAAACTAACAAGGAATTGAGGTGAAATCAAAAGATTGATAGCCCCAATTAAAGGGTTAAACCTAGAGATAGTAATATCTGACTTGAGCCAATTTCACTTGCACTGTTTGAACACCCAATTAGGCTTGAGAAAGCCAATTCGGGAAAAGTCGCTCAAACTACCGAGAGGTATAGGGTGAGTAATTGAGTGTGAGGTTATATCACGATCTCAAATACAACAAGTTTGTCCTAAATTCAGGATTCCATTAGATACTCGCCTAGGTGTAAGTCTCTTCCCTAGTGCCCTTTATAAATTGAGAAAACCCTTATAATAACATTATACTTGGCTTCTTCTTAGTAATCAATAGCGATACAATTAGAATAGAAACAAACCCATTTATGACTAGAAGTGTAATTAAAGACAAAATACATAGGGAGGTCGGATAGGAACCCAATTCCCATCTTATAAACTCCCTGTGGATATTGATCCCGACCTTTCGGGCAAAAGCTACCTCGACCCCTCCTCGTCATTCTATAGTGGTGCAGGTTGGAGCCGATCACCTAGTCCTTAAGACTAGGTGCCGTCACGATACCCAACGGAGGGGAAATTGGTGTGACAAAAATATAATTAATCTTAAAATCTTAAATATTAGGAAATTAACTTATATTACTATTTTATCCAATATATAATATGTTTCTAAAAGGGTAAAAAAGATGAACGAAAATTTACTAAGGACCTTCATGCTTTTAACATAGTATATAGGTCAATATAAACATAGATAGGTAGATATACAATTTTTTCAAGAGTAAAAGCATATAAAAGAAAGAGAGAGTCGGGAAAAGAATTTTTTTTAAAAAGAAAAGGAAAAAAATAAGAGGGCGGTAGGTCGCTACTTCATTAGGCGACATAAATCCTCTTCCCCC